>CAVNYN010208758.1:0-46496 GCA_963692815.1 Nyctanthes arbor-tristis
TTAATTAACAAGAATTGAAATGCTCCAGGGCAGATATATGATAAGATACATTACACAACCCCCGAGAAGGGCAGAGAGAGAGAGAGAGAGAGAGAGAGAGAGAGAGAGAGAGGGAGAATCCTTGAGAAGCAATTTTCAATTTAGATAAACTCAAAATAGCTATGTAAAAGCAAATACACAATCAGATCACTCAAACAAGCGAAATATCACTTTCATAAGCAAAGAATCACAATCAAAGTCGCAAGTGAAATACAACTTTCATAAACTAAATTCACATGAACCACATTAGATTGGCTTGAGCTTGTTTGATGATCTTTATTTGTCAAAATGTGGAGAATTTATAATGAGAAGAGATGTAGAATGTGTATTAAGAATGTAAAAATAGTTAAAATATATTGTTGTAATTGAATAATTATCAAATCAAATGTCAAATCAGTTAAAGGTAAATTTATAAATTGGTAAAATAAAGAGTATCAAACAAAATGCAAACAACAATGGGAAGGAAAAAATTGAAAAAAAAGTAAGCTGCCATTTGTAACCTAATTCTATACTTGTACGGAGAATTTTAAACAAAATTATGACTTTCTTCTGGAATATGGCTGGCGCTGTAGCAGGAGAAGACGTAGGAGGAAAACCGAAAGGAGGGTGCGAATGATTGTCTGCAAGCAGAACTTAGGATTGGCCAAAATATGGCAGTGTAGTTGGGATTTGGAGGTGGAGTCCCATCATGGGGACGCCGATGGTGGAATTAGGTTTGGCTGGACGGATATGCAATGTCATCACTAGATTAAAGACGGAGGTGAAGGGATTTCGAATTGGGATTGGAAAGGTATGAACAATCTTGTGAGTGTTTGGTTGGGGGGCTCTTGGTTGGGAAAAATATCGCCAGATATCGCTTCGGGCAATATCTTGCAGGACGTGTATCACTGGTAAATAAGTGAAACTATCTCAAAATTATCATTATCATTTTCCTTTTTTTCTAGTATTTGCAACTGCATGGGATTATAATCTGCGACGTGACATCATTTTACTAGTTGTTTTTGTAAAAAGTAAACAACTACGGCTTGACTTTTAATTTTTGACTTTTTAAAAAAAGTGAAACCAATGAAATGATGCCATGTGACAGATTATATTCCTATGCTATTGCCAAACACTCTGAAAATGTCATCATTGTTATCTACCGTTGCCACCAACAGTATGCATCTTTAAAAGCTCACACAAGAAAATGAGTGCAATTTTGTTCACCATTTTTAACAAGTATCTTAACCTCTATTAAAGTGAGGTTAAGAATTATTGTAAGAGAGAGAATCATTAGGCACGCTTTACTTGACTCCATAGAAAATTTTACTCTCTCTACTCCTCTCTATCTTTCTTTGCTGACCCTGCACTCTGTCCTTTTTCGGCAGTCAGCCGGTCAGTGAAAAACCAACTTCTTGCTTCTTAATTATTATTATTATTTTTTTAATTTTTTGAGAGATTCTTTGTGATTTTTGTCTTCACTGGAAAAGATTGATTCGATTGAAGAGCAATCGGGAAATGGTGAATGGATTGTTAAAATCACTACAATGTAAATCAATTCAACCGTCGTAGAAGACATTTCCGGGAGCCGCCCCCGCCATAGTAAGCTAAATTCAATTGCTAACGTTCACCATGATTGCCACATTCCGTTAGCAGACTCCGCCAATTGCAGAAATAGAATTTGGAACATCGAAGACACTCGAAATCGCCAAACCAATAAAAGCTAGGCCACCAACGCACCACAAAATGAAATCGTTAATTGAAGAAAATCCGACGCCAGTACAACAAAAAGTCCAATTATATATCTCACACCCCCGCTAATTTTACAATATTTTCGAGTATCTTATATTGATTAACAAATTATGTAGCGGAAGCTTCAATTCAAATAGTGGAGACGAGACGTACAGAACAATCCAATTAGACTTTAGCTTACAGATTTTAACATATAATACTAATTACTTGAACTAACAAATTGTTAAGCTTTTGAGAAAACATTAAAACTAGGTTTTCAATAAAATGTAAAAACTCAAGAAGATAAGTTAATAGATATATATATCATTGACTACCAAGATGCGCCAAATTATTAGAAAAATTTTACAATGAAAAGTAGAATTTAAATAAATATAAAGATTATATCTCACCATTATCTTATATGTTATAAGATGTAAAAACATATATATTATAGAGGTGAACATAAAAATATTAAATTTATGGTAGCTTCAAATACGGGTTTACACTACATGCACAACTCTACTCCCGCTCGCGAGCACGATCCAACTTCTGGCTTGCCTTGCTTTTCAAATGTCATAACTTCAATCATCTACAAAAATGGTAGTAAAAAGGGAGTGAGTACGAAGTACTCAGTGAGTAACACAATCCTTTGATTTAACTTTCGTTTGTAGAACTCATTTTTAAGAAAAACCATTGCATGTACAAAGCTTTTCAATGCACAAAAGAGCCCTATCACTAGTTAAACTACTACCCGTGGTGCGTACAAGAATCATATTCAATCATGGCCATGTTCAACTAAGTAGATCCATATTTGAATTCCGGTTGACCCTTACCGGAATTTCAAACAGATCAATACAGATACAGAGCAGATACCACACTTATCATCGTCCATCTCCGTATCATTAGATGGCTCCTAGTGTGGCCATAGAGTAGAGTAGAACAGATACAGAACGGGTAGAGAAACTAGTGATTCAAGATACAATATATCAATCTTTCTTTTCAATGTATCAGAGTCCATTTTCATTGCTTTAATCAAATACATGTTTAGCATTTCAAAATATCATCAATGTTAAAAGGGGATCAAAGTAATATTTATTCACCTCTTTAACTTGATTTTCCAAAGATTCTCTGAACTGTTGACAAATACCCTCAAAACCTTCATTTCCCTTGATTAAAGTGATGTTCCAAGTGGTATTCCTTATATATATATATATATATATATATGATAGAAGGTCATTTCTAAATGCTAAACTAAATGTTTGATAGGTTTTAAAGGCCGTTTCCGTACCCTCAATTATTATGGACGAATTTTCTGTTTTTTTATATATGTGAAATGCTTAAGACTTATCAATAAATGGGACAAATGGGCCAAGATATGGAAGTAGGGACGAGGAGAGGAAGAGGGAGAGAGATTGGTGGGGAGGTGGGATTGAAGAATTCTCTCTTTTTCCCTATTTATAGTAGATTATAAATATCCGGATTTAGTTGTTTTTAATAAGTCTTTAGATTCCGCCAACCAAATCACGACACGTGGCGCGACGTGACGCCGTACACTTGGTGGTAAATTGCCCAAGCAATCCCTATACTTTAGGTATTCTTACAATTAGGTCATAGTACTTTGATCTCTGTTATTGGAGACCTTTAACTTAATAGTGTTTACAATTCGGTAGTTTCAATTTTCATCATACTAATCAGTGCCCACGTTCTTGTCTTTAAGCATTTCTCGAGCGACAATTTTTTGAGTCTTGTGACGTATCAATACAAATTTACATCGTTGTTCAATACCGCAACCTTGTGCAGTCAATCATTATCAATGCAATGTCAACAATTACTTTCTAATTCCAATCCATTGCCCAAATATCGACCATATTACCAATGATCATATTCTAATTCTTAACAGTCATTTGAGTAACAATCTTACAACTCAATGCAATCTCATTGTTATATTGTATTTCTTGACAATCTTGTAACCATTCAAGTACAATCACATTTGTCATATTTCAATTTTCATCATTTAACTGAATGATAACTTGCCTTAAAATTTTACGAGATGTTACAATATGAGCAGAAAAGGCCAAAGGATCTCTCCAACCCCGGCCGACTATTTTGTGGCATCATCTTGAAGAAGCAAACCTTAATTTGGGCTTCTTTGGACTATTCGAAATTCCATTCTTGCCCTTTTTCATGAAGAAGACGATAATGGTGGTCTTCTTGAAACTGTGATTTTGGGGTTTTCTGAAACAACAACCTAGAACACACACAGAGTAAAACTTAAAGGAAAATCACTGCGTTGTGTTTTGATGACCAAAAAAAAAAAAAAATCTAGAAGCCATTTTATCATAGTGGAATTGCAATGGTGAACTGAGGAAGGGGAAAAATCTAAATCTATTGAGAGGGTTATAGGCTCAGTAGCAGCTGGAGCAGAAGTTCCCTTACTCTATTCCTTCATCGGATTCAGGAATAGCGGGGCCGGAAAAACTCAATAGCTACTATGAATATGACGCTTGGAAGCCATACCTATGACTTCCTTCGCTCACTAAAGAGCTTCTTCTTCTACTTAGTAATTCAATATCACGTTCATTCTCTTGCAGGCTACAAGACAACAGCTCTTGCTATAATATACGATGAGGGAAAGAAGTCCTGAAATATACCCATAGGAGTTTTGATCTTGCAGAACTCCTGGCATCCCTGGGCTATGCTGCAAGTAATCTTGTCTATTACTATATGATATTTCTCCTAAGGAAGCTACTCTATTGGAAGTAGTATCATATCAGTAAACGAAGGAAGTCATAGGTATGGCTTCCGAGTATAATCTTCATATAAAATATGCGGATAGCCCGCTCTCCTTAAAAAAGAAAGAATAGAGGAATAGACTCATACAGTATTTTTTCCTTCTCATTCTAAAGGCTACCCAGGATAGATCACAGGTAACTCCTCAAAATCGACCGAAGGGAGCAGCAGTAACTTATCTATTTACCTTAATAGGTATTTAGTCCTACCCGCATCCGTCCGATAGTTCTTTTGCATTAATATCAGAGAGATATCTAAAGAAAAGTATTCCAATAAATCAAAACGGGGTCTTCTGTGATAAAATTTTCTGTATTTCCCAGTGACTGTTCCAGGGAGACGGATTGCAAGGAGAAGGGGAGAGAAAGAAAGGGCATGCTCAATGATTCTCTCTTACATTAATTTTTAATCCCTCTTTAACGGATAAATTGCGTTTTGAGTAAAAAGAAACGTGTCATCCGTGGGTAAAAGTGTTAAAACCAAGCATTTATAGGAGACACATGCTTTTCAAGGGGGTAAAATGTTAGAGCTCTGAATTGGCTTGCAGTGCCACGTTAGGTAGACTAATGAGATGACATTATTATCATATGTCATTATTTTCAGAGAGGAAAATCTTGACGTGGTAATGTCACGCCCAAATCAGAAAATGTTATTAGTAAACTAACACATACGGCTTTATATCTTCTTTCCAGTGAGACTCGAATTAAGGTAATATACATTCTTCTATGGCTTCCCGCTTCATATTTGGTTTTTCTTCACATAATTATATTTGAATTTGAATTAAAATTTGAATCTATTCTTCGTGATATTCGAGGTAATTGGCACAAAATATTCCTACCTTTGTACATTCTTGTGCAATTGGTCATTACCTATGAATTATTGACAATTTCACCCTATCTTTAGGTTCTCTTAGTACAATTCATCCTTAGTACTAAATTTATCATTTATTAGAAGGGTATTATTGTCTACTTACACTTTTAACATTTTAAAATATGCAAAAAAAGGCCCCCCAATTTGAAAATAATCATTGATTGAATAGGGATTTAAAATAAAAAAAGTATATAAAAACAAAAAAAGAGAAGAAAAATAAAAAAGTAAAAAATTATTTATTTTTCTGATCTCATTAGTAATCTCAATCAATCATTCTTTACATGAAACCATTATCGCTGCAAGTTGCCTCATTTTTTTTTTTTAAAGGTTTGCCTCGACATTTTTTCTCTCCTTTTTTTACTCAAAAAATGTTTTTTTTTTGTCTAATTATTTTTATTTTTTCAATAGTAATGCTAATTATTTTAAAACCTTTTATTTGCAATTCTTTGTAATTTCAAATGTAATTGGACAAAAATACTCTTCTAATAAGGGACTAATTTAGCATGAATGATGAAAACGTGCTAAGAGAATTTGAAAGTAGGGGTGAAATTGTCAAAAATTCATAGGCGAGGACCAATTGGACAAGAATGTTCAAAGGTAGGGACCCTGTGTGCCAATTACCTGATATTCGACTTAGCTACCTTTCATGTCTTATTCTCAAAGCAAATATAAAGTTGCAGAAATGGGAGAGCTTCTTAATGTCAATTCTATCTCAGGTTCTCTTACTGCATTTACAAAAGAATGACTTGTATATGTCAAGATAACAACGGGACTTATGTACGTAAAACTCTAAATCTAACACGAACACGACCAGAGAAAGAATGAAACTCGACAGCACGTCAAAAAAAAAATTTGTAAAATTTCCCAATTAAAAATTTCAAGGGAATGAGCCAGTGAAGTTAGAGTTCCTCAGGTATGCTGTGAAGAACAGGGGTCCAAGAACTCCGGCTTCTAATCTTGGCTTGGTTGGCTCTCAATAAATGTCTTCTACGCAAGATATTCAAGCGTTGCTCCAAAGACATAGATGGCATGGATTGACGGGGGCTACCTCTGGTATCTCTAATCGCCTCGACCACATGCTTTAGATCTTCCTTCTTCACCCGGATTTTCATCTTGAACGATCCATTCTCGGAAGCATCGCAAACGGCTTCTCCGCCATTAACCTGTGCTATGGCATTTAAAATGTTACTCACACTTGTCTTGTGATTTCTGCCTCTTGACACCCTGAATTCTCTTCTTTGCCAAGCCTTTTCCTCTGCTGCTTTCAACTCCATTTACTTGCTTCCCTTCTCAACTTAGATTGTTTCTTTGCATCTGGATGTTGACCCCTTTTATATTGATCTCATGCCAATTATAAATGAATATCAAAAGTAGTTCGGTTATTAAAAATATATCAATTAATTAACTCACAACTATCTTTCCCATTCTCTCCCTCTCTCCACATAATATATTTTAGCATTTGACTTTAGTACAAGATTACATGCCGTTAACCTAAAACTATCCTGGAATATCATAAAATATTTGTGTGGAATTTAGGAGAGTCTTTACGTTTCTAATCATTCTAGCAACCTTCAACTTCTAACACGTGGTGGGTGTGAATTATCTCGTCTGTGTTTCGTAAGGGCAACGTTCAGAAAATAAGCCTTCATAGAGTAGTTGTTCACATAAACAACTAAATAATTTCACAAGTACAATTTGTAACATAATTAATAATGTTTGCTCGTAAAATGTACGTTATAAGATTAGAAGTAACCAAAACGAGTCCCTTTTCTGTTCTGGACTCGAGGTGGTCGCCTGATTTGCCTTATGATAAAACTGCCCTCAGCCTCAGCGAGTAATTGACCATTTTTGTGTATACATTTTGTTTCTGAAAATAAGTTCACATGCAGAGTCCAAATTTGAGCAGGAAGAAATTTAACGCGTACGAGTTTGGTGGAGGAGGTGCTGAATTATTGGGGAGTTTTGTGATCAGTTTCAGGTTAATGGGTCAGGGTTTATGCATAGAATAATATGGAGGTCGCATTTAAATTGAAAGTCGGTAGCAGACTTTGGGCTTTAATCTTGAAGCTTAGCTAGCAGATAGTTGAACAATGATACTAACAGCCTGTCTCAGTGACCATACAATTACCAACTCTCAATAATTCATGTGTTAGTTACAAGTGGAATACAATTACAAGTACTGTTATAAAAAATGGAATTCGGACTCCGATTTGGAATGATTTCGAAGAGATTCTTGAATAATAATGTTTAACGCCACCAATCTAGGTGGCAATTATAATGGTACGGTATATTAAATTATTAAATTATATAAGTAGAAGTAAATCAATGTATAAATGACTCAATATAACATATATTATTTATGTATCGCGTGACACATTATTTTTTTTCCTTCTTTAAATCTTTTCCGTGAATGTAGTAGACTATAAATAATTAGGAACTCAAAAAAGAAATTTGAGACACAAAATAATTAATTCATTTGCTTTGTTGGTCAAAGGCCAACATTCATTAACCAGTTAATTTTCTTGTTATAATAAAATCTAGTTCTCTGGCTTGACCGGCATATCTTCAATCTTTGCAACCTGAAAATTTAAATGTGTCAAACATATTCCCTCATGCAAAAGTTTTTATAGGTTTAAATCATTAAATAAATAAACAAATTTTGTTTTGTATTGGAATTCAAACTATAAAAACTTTAAAAGTTATCTT
The DNA here is from genome assembly GCA_963692815.1 of Nyctanthes arbor-tristis. Taxonomy (NCBI): domain Eukaryota; kingdom Viridiplantae; phylum Streptophyta; class Magnoliopsida; order Lamiales; family Oleaceae; genus Nyctanthes; species Nyctanthes arbor-tristis. Next base: position 8,113 of record CAVNYN010208758.1, read on the forward strand.
TGTTTAAGGTAAATTGTATGATGTTATGTGTTTATCTGTGTGAGATAATTGTTTTATTATACGTGTATCATTATTATTCTATTTTTACAAGTCTTGTTTTATGAAAGAATAAAAAAGAAAAGAAATAAAATAAATTGGATACCATGAGTCAAATGGTCCTGACTTTGCCATTGACCCCATTAGATTTTCTTTCTGACTCCGCCATTGTCCACCGCTATAGTCCGTAGATGGAGTCTGCGTTCGCATTCAATTTTCCAAAATCCTATATATTTAATCAACATGGAAAAACTGTTATAATTTTTTAACTAAAAAGGGTAAAATAATTTTGCCAAAATAAGGTTGAGGTTGAATATATCAGAAGGGTAATTTGCGCAAATAGACCCATCGCCTTGTGTCAGTGTGAAATGGACTCTATAGTTTTTAACTTGATGATTTCAACCTTAATGTATTGTTGTTCATTACAGAAAGAATTTTTTTATCTAAATTTGTCAATTTTTGTTGTTAAAATGACATTTTTACCATTTATTTTCTTTTTTCTAAAATATAATTCTTTTTAAAGGTATTTTACTCTTAACTTAAAGTAAAATATAAAAACAAAAATTTATATTTTTATCTACCAGTATTAACTCTCCACCACCACAAAACGAATTAAACGTTTTTGATTTCACAATTAATTAAAAAGTCTTTTGAAATCTCCAATGGAAGCTACGGCTTCTTTGCTGTTGGCAACGTCCAATATAAATACCAACAAAATACATTAAGCAATAATAAGAAGTTTCCTACGCGTCACCTCTCGTTAGAATCCTACAAGAAATATAAATATTTGTCTTTATATTGTAGTTAAGATTAAGGGTAAAAAGGTCATTTCAATAACAAAGTTGACAATTCTGGATGATAAAGTCCTTTTTACAATGAATAGTGATATGTTAAGGTTGAAAACGCCAAGTTATAAACCATAGAGTCCATTTCCTTGCTGACACTAAACGGGTAGGGTCTATATGTGCAAATTGGCCCTTCCAATTTCATTGTCATCTATCCGGTGTAATTTCCAGAAGTCCAAAATTTTTCTTGCAAGCACTAGCTAGTATCTCTGTTTGAATTTATATATAATTGACAATCTTCAATGAGCAATCCTAAGTGGAAAATTCTTTGAGGTGCTGTGCAAAGCTTGGAAGACAAGAAGAGCATCTGTTTCGACAATAATATTTACAAAGGATTTTTGTTTGAGTGATTCTTGGAGCACCATTGCTTCAGCTTCTTTTGGCTCTAAACTCCCAATCACACTCATTGTTTTGGCTGCAAGAAAACTGGCATTGCCATATTAACCATTCCCAGCCCAACTTCTTTTCAACTCCTTAAAAATGGTTGCGTCCTCATTGATCTTAGAGGTCCGAGCAGTTGGTTTAGTCCAAGTGTTGTCATGTTGCACGTTTGTTCCAATGATATAAAGTGTGATTTTCATCCCTGTAACACCGTTACAATGAAAAATTTCATGCACTTCATGTGGTGTGCATTCATATACCTTTATAAGATGGGGATATGATATAACAACACATTTCAAAAGTATTATAAGCCTACTATTTAACATCTTGCAATTCATCTTTTCTTGTACCTGCAAAGGAGGAAGCTGCAAAAATTCACATGCAAATTTACTTATAGAGCAGGATAAGCGTATTGATATGACGTTAATAAAAGCATGAAATGGGTGTGCTTTTGTTTGGGAGAGGGGATTGTGAAACGTCACAACTATCTCTTCCTTGACGAAGGAGGCAAAAAAATTAAAAAAAAAAAAAAAAAAGGAGAAAAGAAAAGGTCTAATTTGTGGAAAAGGCTGCTAATGTTTGAGGTTTCTGCAAAAATGTCCTTTAACTTATAATTTCAACACCAACCAGAGGATTTTTTCTAAGGAACGCATCTCTGGGTTCCTTATGGAACCCAAGAGCCAATGAGGTGCTTGCACTCAAGTGAGGTGTAAACACCTAATTGGCTTCTGGGCTCTTTAGAAGTGCTCCCAACCAGAGTCTTTATTAAAATCACGTGGTTGTAATATCTTTATTTTCATGATGATTTTGATCCAATTATTATTAGTGAGATGGGTCTCACCTCTTGTGAAAGGATTGGTATCTGAAGTGGTACATTTTGAATGGTAAAATAACATTTTTCTTGGAACTTTACCTTTGACGATTCTTACTAAAATTATCACTTCAATAAGCCTAACTAAATTGAGTTTGCCTTCTCCAATTATGGAGTTGAACGGACCTCTATTGTCTTGTCCACATTATAGGCTTGGGTATCGGTTCGGTTTCCGGCCGAAAACCAAACCGACTGTCAATTTGGGGGCCAATCAAAACAAGCCGGTTCAGTTTGTAGGTTAATGGACATTTTTTTTTCGGTTTTTTGCCGAAAGGGACTGGTTTTCATGAACATGCCGATTCGTCGGTCGGTCTGAATCGAGAACACCCAACCCTAGTCCCGATAAAATGACTGGTAGGCTTTGTTATTGGCCATGCTAACATGACAAATGATCTTGCTTGTGTTAGATTGTTATTAGCCCTATTAACACGACAAAAATGACTTAATTAGGAAATACTCCAATGATGCCAAACTTAGAGCATGTTTGGCAAGACTTCTTAAGAAAAAAAAGTGATTTTTTCCTGTTTACAAAGTGAATAGGAAGAAATAATTCTTAATAGAGTGAACCAAATTACATGCATTAAGAGCTTGTTTGAAGCTCTTTATTTTTTCAATTTATAAAGGGAATTTATAATGAGTGAAAATGAGTAAGGGAGATTTAATTGAAATTTGAAATGTGTGGTGATTATTTAGTAGTTGTCAAATCAACAGTCAAATTATGATAGGTGAATTTATAAAAAAAATAAAGAGGTTCAAACAACCCTTAAATTTATTAAAAACGAAACACGCCCAGTCATGGTAGAAAATCATTTTTATTTTAAATTAAAATTTAGCCAAATAAATTGTAATCACACGTTACACTGATCGACAGTCCATATATAATTGGGGATAGTATTTGATTAGGAAATTCCATGCAGCAGCCTTTAGTCGCCACCAAACCGGATGCCCGGAGGAGAGGAGGTAGGTGGACCTGTCATTCTTTAATAATGATGGACTGGGTAGGTGGATTAGAATAGAATATCTATTCAATATATACAAAACAATAATTATTTTATTTTATTTTTATTATTATTTTCTTTTGCAACCGTATTATTATATTTTGTATTTTGTTTATACGAATAGTGTATAAATATTTCCACTAATTTTGTTCACCCGCTCACTGTGAGTGATGTTACACCGCTCACTTCTGACGTGCCTCATACGTGACCGGACGTGACGCACACGTGACCTCTATGTGTGTCGGCTATGTGTGTGTCACATTAGAAGTGGGCGGTGTAACTTCGCCTACAGTGAACAAGTGAACATAACTCATATTTCCACAGCATATATGATTTATGAGTTGACTATTGATTTAAAATAAAAATAATATGATGTGCCTAAAAAATTCATCCTTTGTAATTTGTAAAATTTTTTATAGTAACATTTTTGAACACATAGGACATAGCCAAAGCTCATTTTAATAAAACTAAACACTATAGTATTTTAAAAGAATTGATTTAGATGCCTCTGTTGACCTCCCGTATAACTTTGTGAATGAATTTTCTGTATTTGATAGTATCGAGTTCGACACTCTTAAAGATTGACAAATAGATAAAGAGTATATATATTGATTAGTTCAGAATTGGGGCTTTTACATAAAAAAATTGTTTTGCCTCCCTTAGAAGTTTACAATATTTTTGGAATATTTAAAATTTTCCCCTTACCTCACTCCACTTCACTTCACATATGCTTATTATTATTAAAAATGTAAAAAGAAAAAAATAATAATAAAAAACGAGGAAGACGTGAGTGTAGCGGATTTTATTTTTAAAAAAATAGAAATTGATGTATTTCTCTCTCGACCGATTTCTGTTTAAAAATCGTTAAATAAAGCAAGTCGCGGTGACCCATAGGGGGAGAAAGATGGAGAACTGGGGCAGCTTGAGACACCTATTCGTGACAGTGTTTCTCTCAAATGTAGCGTCGCTAATGGTGAATCCGGCCGTTGTTGACGTCACAATGGAGGCGGTGTGCCCGGGTAAAGACGAGTGCTCACTTGCCATTTATCTAACCGGCTTCCAACAAGCGGTACGTTTTCACTTCATTTCCTTTTATCATTATATTCTTTGATAGGCATGAATGTAGAAAAGAACTGTCTTTTCTGTATACTTTCCCCGGTTCTGTTGCTATCGAGGGCTTTACGCAATCGATCGCATGAATGTAAGCATATACTGTTTTATTTCTTTACTGATGCTTTCCTTGTCGAAACTAGTTACTGTAATTATTGAATTCCGAATGGAGAGGTCTTAGAATCTCATGAAATAGAATTTTGACTTGCTTTGAGCTTTGTGGAATTATTTTATTAGTTAGTTATTAAACACGCCTCCATTTGCAAGCAGAAAGCACAGTTTCCTTGTCTACTTTTCCGGTGATCGTCGTGTCAGGTAGTTATTTTGAAGCATGCTCGCACAGGTCACGACAGGCAGAGATTATCTCATATAAGGCACTGTTTTTTCTGCATTTCCGTGAATTTGCCAAATTTTATGGAGTCCCTGTCTACTGGAGGAGACACTGTTTTGCTTTCCTTACCCCCAACCCCAGTTGAAGAATTTTAACTAGCGTGGTAGAGTTCAACTTAAGAAATTACAGGGAAGGACCTTTTCTTTCCTAACCTCTAGGAAAAACATGTTTCCTTTGTCTAACAACCCTTGCAACTGTAGTTAGATTTTGGTTTATTGGTGATGTAATTTGGGAGGAAAACAAAATGACCCTGTGCTTAACTACTTGTGCTCTTAGAAAGACGTGTAAGTTAGTGGTCTTGTAAATTAGGAGGATAATTAAATAACCCCTGTGCTTAAGTTCTCGTTGGAGCTGTAGCTTATATTTGTCAAATTTTCAGTTTTAAGGAAGGGTCTCAAAGAGAACATATAGATGCTTTGCGTATAAATGTAAAGGTGAGAAGTGGTCTTGGATGGTGAAATTGATTACATGAGTGAAGCTCTTGCTCCCCCCCCCCTCGGGTGGTTCCCAACCAAAAAAAAAAAAAAAAAGAAGCTCTTGGTTTCTGATAATGCGTCTAATGACTGTGCACTATAAACAGTAGTATGAAGTACAAACTGTAATAAATGAAGTGCAAATATATTGTGGGATAAACTAGCAGCTAGTCATTGATTAAACTAAATTAGATTTTACCCTCCATCAGACTCTTTTCACTAAGATGAAGTGGCTATACGGCAAAAAGTACAAATACCAGAACAGCGCATTGGCACATCACCTCTTGTTAAATGTCTTGAAAACTATAGGAAACTAAACCTTTGACCATTCCAATCAAGCCATAAAGCTCGTTCAACTTCCGAAGTTTTACTAAAGAGTTTAGAAATCTGTTCTTTTCTCATTCACCAAATGTCTCTGCTCATGCTAATTCACTACTACCCAATTCACATTTATGGATGGCAGATTGATGGCTTCCCTGGAAGTTTAGAGTTTAAAAATATTGTTTCATACTATTTTGGAAAACAGTAGTGCATTAAAGTTTCAACATATGGGGTAAATTATTCTGCATCATTGTTTTTGCTTTTGTTTTTTACTTTTTATTTTATGCAGATTGCAGGATTAGGATCTGTGGTCATGATGCCGCTGATTGGGAATCTATCCGATACTTATGGCAGGAAAACTTTGCTCACAGTCCCCCTGGTTCTGTCCATTATCCCAGTAGGTAAGTATGCCAAGTAGTTTTCTTATCCAATCAAGTGGTTTCATGGGACATTTCCAGCATCTGACACCCTTCTGAGCGGCTAGCCAGCCCGTCACTGGCAGTTTCATAATAAGGTCTTACTGATGTGAGATGTCTAATTTGCAGAGAAAGTACATTCAGTGCTAGTTATAGATCATCGACGAAATATTATTCTGAAAATTTCACTTAGTATGCTATTAAGTTCTATAACTAAAATAATATTCAAAGCATATTTTTGTTGCTTATGCGGTAGCAGCAATATGCCTAGATGCATCTCACCTTTTGATTTGATTTTACATATTCATAAGTGTATACATCTACTCATCATTGTTTTTCTCATTGTACTGATATTGAGCTGGCATTTTATGACTGGCCTTCTGGATAAATTTATCAATAAATTCTGAAACAAAAAAGTTGGGCAAACTTGTGCACTTCTTCGGTTAGTTCAGTTGAAGAAGTCACATTGACGTAAATAGGTGCCATGTTCAGTTTGACTAATGGTACATGCTATTTTTATTTAGATTATGAGTAAATAGTAATGACTGTAAATACATGTTAATGAGGTCAACTTTCATACATATTGGATTCAAATTATAATAACTATTGACTGGATGAAGATTTTTAAGAACTATCAGTGTCACATTCAATCCCCGTGGATACTCAAGGAAGTTAAATTGCAAATTCGAATTGGTTACAAACTTCTGTCAACTTATTCTGTACTATGGGAGAATATATAATTGTCACTGGAAGAGTCTCATTCTCATACTTTGAATTTTAATGCCATTTGGCAAACAGTAACTAAAATTTTCCCGCACCCTAATGACTTAAATGCAGTAATTTTGGCCTATAAGCGGACTACAGCCTTTTTCTATGCATACTATGCGTTGAGGACTTTGACTGCCATGGTTACTCAAGGTGGTGTCGTCTGCATTGCCCTTGGATATTTGGTAATTTGAATCCTCAATTCCCCAATAATACTTTAATTTTCAGAAATATTAATTCTATTATTAATTAACTTTAGGGTAATTTATTAATTTAAGCCACTGAAATAATTTCAGAGATCCATATGGAATTGGGAGCATTATTTATCATGTAGTAAGTTGCTTTATTGTAAATTGTAATAAGTTGGTCAAATATTTTCTCAGGCAGATACTGTTTCTGAGGGCAAGCGTGTCTCTGCATTTGGAGTCCTGTCTGGTGTAGTTTCTGCTGCATTTGTTTGTGGTACCTTATCTGCTCGGTTACTCTCCACCACACAGCTCTTTCGGGTCTTCCCTCTCTCAGTATCAGATATTCATATTTATTGTTTTCTTGATTGAACTGACAAAAAATTCCTTCTTTCACCTCATATTTCCTTTTTACATCTTCGCCGAAGCTAAACTGATCAATTTTGATGTTAATAAGTAGTATTTCAACTCAGGTTGCAGCAGCTGTGTCTATTATTACAGCAGTGTACATGAGAGTCTTTCTTAAGGATACAACTCGCCATACTGATGCTTTGGAGCAGCCAATCTTGAATCAGGAAACAGAAAGCAATCAAGCCTGTCGTGAATCTTCAAAGAAAGAAAACTTCATCAAGGGTATTCCATCGCCAAAGGACATAATTCGCTTGCTCAAGAGTAGGTAGGATGCCTGCATGTCGTTGATATATTTTTTTTTCCTTGGTCAATATTACCATTCTTTTAACACATAACAGCACCAAGAGTTGGTTGTTGAGTTTTCGAAGGTTCTAAATGAAAATATTGATTCTTCTAAGAGTCTAGTCAAAAGATAATTTGCCCAGGACTTCCTTTTAGTATTATCTAACTTGAAGCAGAAGAAAATATTACTTCTGATTATCATTGATTATATAACATGCTTACTAAGAATACTTCTTTCATGCTCTGATTCAATTTGACAGAGAGTGTGAATTACTTGAATGGGTAATGCAATTTTCACTTTTTACCATCAAGAATTAATTGACCATAGTCGCCTCATGTACATTAAGGGTAGTTTATATCATGGAAAAGATAGCCGTTATCCACGATATCCCCAAGAGGAAAATATGGTTACTTGTTCGTGGACTCAATTAGTAGCTTTTGCTATCAGACTACTTTCTATTGACATTATATGAGGAGATTTACCTGGCAGATTTCTTTAAACTTGAATTGGATATAAGATAGATATTTCTCACAAATTCCAGCAATCAAGTATTCTTAGGACAGCATGAATATCTCATAACAGAGGGATCACATTTGTATGAGTTATGATGCTGCGTAGAACCTTTTCCAAATTTACATTGGTTTCAGGGTGCTATTTTATGACTTACTATGAACTGCTCTAACACACGAAATGTTTTCTGGAGCCTTGGAAGTTTAACTAACCAGCACATTTTACCAAACATTGTACCCGACATGGAAATATTGTAGACAATTGCTTCTAGAATAGTTAGAACAGAGTAAACATTATCTGGACTTGTCGCAGAAAGCGTTTTCTTGATGGGAATTCTTAATACCATAGTACAAGTTCTTCAAATTATGGCAACTTTTGATTGCGGTGTAATTACTAGTTATTTTCTTGTGTCTCGAAGGATTTGAATGCACATAATTTTAGTAACTTCTCTGAGTAATTTTACAAGTTTCTGGATATATTGAGATGAAAGCCATTTGATCTTTAATCCTCTTCCTGCAGTATAACATTTTCCCTAGCGGCATCTATTTCTTTCTTCGATAGCCTTGCAGAGGCCGGACTTCAAGCTTGCTTACAGGTCCTCACTTTTCTCACTAAATGTGACTTTTGGTCAAGATGCAATGTCAAATATATGTAATTAATCATCACCTTGTATTTCAATTTTGTTAGCTGTATGTTGGTCGGTCGCTATAACTTCGTTCCATCAAAGCAGAAACACGTGTCATAATAGACATAGCTATGCATCCTAAGGGAGTTGGCCATTGCGTACTTGACGCTATATACTGTAAGCAAAAAGAATGTGATGGTCACTGAAGAAGAATGTGATGAAAGGGTGACTGATAACTATTATTCCAAAATTGGAGTGCCTTTTGGGGTGGTTTTGCCACAAATGTACTGGCATGTTAATTTAAAAAAAAAATGATTAGATTGCATCTGATGTTTCTATAATTGAAAGCAGGAAAAGGACAGATATAAAGGAAATACAAAGTGTTATGCAGTTTTTTGTGGACCACGACCCTATGAAAAGCTCTTGTCAGACTGGCCCTTTTGATTTGACCCATTAATTACATACATGGGAAGCAAATGAATTTCTAAATATGTGTTTAATAATATCGAGTAACCATTGCTATTTTCTCTCCTGCAGTATTACTTAAAAGCCCGCTTCCACTTCACGAAAGATGAATTTGCGGATGTCTTGCTGATAGCCTATATTGGAGCAACCATATCAAATGTATCTTCAAATGGCTTATAGTTGATAGTTCGGTTATAAATTTGTTTCTTTATTTTATCCATTCTGGCTGTCATTGTCGATCTGGTTTAACATATTGATCTATGCAAATTATATAATTATGCAGGTGCTTTTCATGCCTCTACTGGGACCTGTTATAGGAGAGCGGGTGTTGCTTTCTTTAGGGCTCCTTTCCGGTTTCCTCAATGTATATGACTTCAATAAACTACACTTTTATTATAGTAAATTTTTATATGCACGGGAAGATGGGGATCTATTGACTATTACTTACACATTAATAATGGGTTGTCTGATTTTGTGCAGATGTTTTTTGACAGCATAGCATGGTCGGCATGGGTAACCTCTTCGTCAGTGTGTCTTGAATAAATTGTTGTCGTTTCTTGTGTTAAAGCATTACGTTAAATCAATATTCCCCTATTGATGTATGTATTTGCTTTGCACTCCACTTGAGGCTAAAAATGGTTTCAACGTCTGGACTATTCAAGCGTGAATATTCACATTGTCCTCATGCAGTTATCGTTCTTGATTCCACCTTAAACTATACAGTATCAGCGGGACACAAGTTTTCCAGTGGAAGTTTTTCTCCAGCAACTATTATCTATTAATTTGCATTAGCATGCACGTACTTTATATCTACCTTTCGAGGGAGGGGAAAAAACTATTACTTTTTAGCATGACCAAACAAGCAGTATTTCTCCTGAGAGGACTTTTGAACCGATATTTGTTCCTCAAATTAGCGTTTGCATGTCATACATAACTCACTCACAATGATCGAATTAAGCTGCAGCTGATTTTAGATTGCTAATAGGACTTCCCAATTTCTTGCTAAAAGTTCTGTGTTACTCTGGTGCTTTCTCATCAGTCCTATGATCTGCAGATACCTTATGCCGCTGCTGGATTCGGTATTTTCCTTTTCCTGCCAGCACCCAGTGTGAGTATACAGCTCACAGCTCATAACAGTTATTACCAGCTATAATGATTACCAAAGTGATGATTATTGTTTCTGTAAATAGTTAAGGACCATCATTTCAAGACAAGTTGGAGACGATGAACAGGTATAAGCTGATTTTACTTACCGTACTAATAGGTTATGATATATCAACCAAAAGTAGAAACTGTTTAACCACCCAATTTTAATTTTTAATATTTCAAGTACCTTGTTGAGTTTGTTTTAACCACGTTTTAACAATTATCAGGGAGTTGCTCAAGGATGCCTTATGGGTATAACAGCACTTGCCAACGTCATCTCTCCATTAATTTTTAGTAATCTTTCAGGTGATTCAAAATTTTTATTCTCATGCGGGTACGGACATGAATAATGAATTTGTATTCTATTGGTGGAAACTTCTCACAATATGCCTCTTCCAGCTTTATTTTTGTCGGAGTCTCCTCCATTCCATTTCCCGGGCTTCAGTATCCTCTGTGTTGGACTCTCTTGGGTAAGGACACGAACTGAACTGGCAAATCAATTTCAAAATTTGTTTCTGAAAGACTATCCATGGGGGGTCATATCATTCAGCCGGTTTGCAAATGTTAACTGAACTTTCAATGCTTATTAAAAATTGTCATTTGCAGCTGATAGGTTTCCTTCTGAGTACAACGATGAACTGTGTTCCCGATCATTCAAGACGGAAAGTCAGTAACAAAGATATGACCGAGGCCTAAATAATTGTGTTAGAGGGTTGTCACACCAAGCCCTGTGTCTTTTTGCTGCAGGGTAACTTTATGCATTCGCAGCTTTGTAACACTAGACAAGATCCAAAGAACAAGAGCGCGTCTCTCTTAGTTAGGACACTGTACATAGCTTAAGCTAGAATGCAAAGGAAGGTGATGAACCGTAAGTTACACGTTTGGTTTATACAAGCAAACTTTTTTGATATGTTGTCGATGAAATTATCAGATCTTAATAATCTTGTGTACGATAACTTCAGCTGCTATGAAGTTTGTCTATGTAATAATTTTGTGAAAGTGCTTCTAGATGAAGCTAGTATGAGGTGGCTTCCTAAAAGCACTTATCCCGTAAGCAGAATTTTGTCCCGAAAACAATTTTTGTTCACTTGTAGAATCTATAAATGTTGCCCTCTTGTTGCCTGTCGAATTGTTGATTCAATGCTTTCCATGGACGGATGTAGGCCTGAGAAATTTTTTCAATTTTATGTAGAATTTTTATTTTTTTATTTTTTACAAATACCTTGAGTCGAATTAGATTTTTTTTTTTCATTTTAACTCGTGTCAAATATTTTTCTAAATCCGTCTGTAATGCTTTCCCTTATGTGCACTTAGGCCTCAAGGGATATCCCTTTGCTACTAATTTCAGTGGTTTCAGGTTCACCTTTCGATGAGAAAGGATATCTCCTCCTCACTCCCTGACGTTTATGCAACAAAGGCTTGTGCATAGACCCTTCTTGCTCGTATACACACACAAAATTGCTTCAGGGTAGTGTTTTCTTTCATGATAAAATTCTCTTTCAACGAACATCTTGGATCAAGATCATTGGCTTTTGGCCTTTCACTTTGTAATGCCGTGTGTTCTGGAAGTTTCATACTGTCATCCTTCTTCTGGCTTGGCTTTTAAAAGCCAAGCAGAAATTATTCTTAAGGCAATGGAGAAAATGAGCCATAAATTGGCCAACGCTTGTATTTATACCAACTACTTTCATGCTTTGCCAAATTAACCTTGTACCAAGTTGTCAAAAGTTACCAAAATCTATCCTTATAACTTGTTGATTTCGTAATTTTCTCCCATCAACTATAGTTAAATCCGCAGACAAGATGACATAACCTGTTTTTATCCAATGCCTTACGGGATATTCTTGCAACATGCCGGCCTTTGTTAAATCATAGCTTCCATATTATTATAAGGGAGAAATCCCTGAAGACATGCAGTTGACTTGGCTTCTGATTTCCTAAAGATGACCAAAATGAATCAAAGAAACGTTGTATTGTTCCCGTTCATGGCACAAGGGCACCTCACCCCCTTTTTGGCTTTTGGCAGACAAATAGAGCAAAGGAAGATTTACAGAGTTAATATTGTCAGTACCCCTCTAAACATTCAAAAGCTGAAATCTTTACTCTCCTCCAATACAGACATTCTCCTTGTTGAAATACCTTTCTGTGCTACTGACTATGGTCTCCCGTGTGGTTCAGAAAACACGGATTCAATGTCTTTTATTCACACCCTGCGTTTTATGGAGGCCTCGGAAAATCTTGAATCACCCTTCAAGAAACTCCTGGAGGAGATAACAGAGAGTGATGGCGCTCCACCAGTGTGCATTATCTCTGACATGTTCCTGGGATGGACTGTTAAAGTTGCCAAAGAGCTTGGAATATTTCACTCTGTATTCATTGCTGGTGCGGCTTACAGCATGGCCCTATACTTCTCAATGTCTCTGAACTCGTCCTTATGGAGGATAGCTGATGATGAGTTCTCCATTCCTGACTTCCCTGAAGACGTGTGCTCTTCCGATCTCGAATTCCAATTGACCTAAAATATGTAGAGGCTGCAAGTTTTTGGTTTTCCTTTTGCCAGAGACAATTCACTCATTGTTTATCCTCTGATGCAATCTTATTGAACACCATACAGGAATTGGAAGACGCTGGTTTGGAATATTTTAGGAGGAAAACAGGTCGGAAACCAGTATGGACGGTTGGACCAGCATCCTTAGCATTGATAAAGAGCAGGAGAACATGGGGCAATGATGACTATTACAGTGAATGGCTCAATATTCATCCCCCAGTTTCAGTTCTTTATGTATGCTTTGGATCGATGTGCAGTATCTCAGCTTCACAGATGAAAGAACTGGCTCTGGGTCTGGAAGCAACTTGCAAAGCATTTATCTGGGTTGCTAGACCACCAACTGAGATCGGTTTGACAGAAGAATTCAGAACTGAATGGTTGCCTGATGGTTTTGAGAAACGAATGAAGAAACGGAATCAAGGATTACTGATACACAAATTGGCTCCACAAAACCATATTTTATCACACAAATCTATAGGTGCTTTCCTCAGCCATTGCGGTTGGAATTCCATACTAGAGATTACCTGTCGAGGCATACCAATAATTGGATGGCTAATGGGCGGAGAGCAATTTTTTAACTCCAATATGCTGGAAAAAAGAGGTGTCTGTCTGGAATTGAGAGGTGGTGACAATGCTGAGGTTATTAGGCATGAACATATCTCAGAAGTGATAAGGAAAGTGATGGACAGCACTCAAACAGGTTTAGAAATGAAAAGAAAGGCTGGAATACTGAAACTGGAGCTAGAAAATGCAATCAAAGAGGATATGGGTTTTAAAGGCTCATCTGTCAAAGCTTTGGATCAGTTTCTTGGTGTCCTAGAAGTAGCAAGTCTTTCCAATGCTTCTATAAACACTCCCTGATAGTAATTCTACACTAGCTGCAGAGACGTGCACTGGGTTAGTCAATCAAAGTGGATGAACAGAGATATCAAACAAATTATTTAAAGTTAGAAACAACTGATGAATGACAAATTTGCTGCTTGTCTTTTGCTTGTTGAAATGATGAAGTTAAGCACTTGTCTCTATACATTCATAAAAAGAATTCAGAAATGAATTTTACCTTCGCTTGACCAGCTGAACAGTCACACTGTAAGCAGCAAGTTGAACAGTAGCTGAAAACCTATTAAACTCACCTAGTCCTTAAATAAGCGTGGAGTTGAAGCTGTCAAATATGCCCAAGACCCAAAACCTTAGCTTCATTGCAAATCAGAAGCATATTTTCTTGCCTAAGAATCCTCTTGTTCTCAAACTAAGCTATTATAACTCAATCATGGAGCACACACATTAGACGAAGTGGAATCCACCCTGCTATAACCCTGTACCTTTTTAATTTTATTCTTCTCCATTAAAATCCTGATTTCATTTGCATCATCCCATCTCCCAGAATCAGCATACATATTATACAGCAAGACATATGGGCCTGAGCTTTCGGGCTCCAATATCATTAATGCTTCAGCCGCAACTCTAGCCAACTCCACATTGTTGTGCACTCTACAAGCTGCCAATAAAGCTCCCCAGACAGCACTGTCTGGCTTAACTGGCATGCCTTTTATAATAGACATGGCCTCCTCCACCTGTCCAAATCGACCCACAACATCCACAAGGGAGGCAAAATGTTCAACTCTCGGTTCTATACCAAATTCATTAACCATAGATCTAAAATGTGACCTGCCTTGCTCAACTAGACCAGCATGAGCACATGCACTCAGAACTGATATGAAAGTGATATAAGTTGGTCTAACTCCAGACTGCTTCATTGATTCAAAAAGTTCCAGGGCATCCATAGCAAAACCATGAGATGCATATCCTCCTATCATAGCATTCCAGGAGATCACGTCCTTCTGAAATTTCATGTTGTCAAAGACAGACTTTGCTTCAAATATTGCCCCAGATCTTGCATACATGGTAATGAGAGCATTGTTTAATGGTACATCTGGTATGACAGTTTTCCTTACCAATTGATGAATCTGCATACCTAGTAGCCCATCTGCAGATTCAGCACAAATGCTAAGAAGTGAGGATAGAGTGTGACGGTCTGGTCTCTCTCCTCCTCTTTGCATCTCAAGAAAAAGTTCAATTCCTCCTTTATGGTCAGCATTTTTATCACATCCTGCTATTATGGAGTTCCAAGAAACCTGATTTTTCTGAGGCATCCTCTCAAAGAAATCACGAGCAAGTCCCATCATCCCTGCCTCTGCAAACCCCGAGATCATTGAATTCCAGGACAAGGTATCTGGATTTGGCATTTCAGAAAAGAGTTTGGTGGCCTCCTCCATTTCTCGAACATGAATATAACCACTAATTATTGTATTCCAGGAAAATGTATCTCTGTTGTCCATCTGATCAAACAGGTCCCTTGCAGATACCATATCTCCAGCTTTCACATAGCACATAATCATAGAATTCCAAGACACCGCATTTCGTTTGAACCTCAAGTCACCCTCGCTTTCTTGGTCACCATGAACTGGTATCTGATCGAAAAGACGTCGAGCGTCCTCAACCCTTCCCTTATGGGCGTAGCCAGCAATCAGAGTATTATACGCATGAACCAGGTCATTTTTCCACTCATCTCTTTTCCCATATTGAAATAAAAGGTGTGCAGCTTCATCCAGTTCATCATTTTGCACCAAGCCAGACACAAGAGCACTAAGAGAAGCTTCATCTCGTTCGGTCATCTTCTTGAAAAACTCTATAGCAACCTTCACATCTCCATTTTGCAAGAACCCTGTAATCATCGTGTTCCAGGTGATCACGTTCCTCTCGGGCATACAATCAAAGAGCCTTAAGGCTTCATCCATCATACCATTCTTTGCATAACCACTGATCATAGTGTTCCAGGAGACAAAATCCCTTTCTGGCATTTTATCAAACAAGTATCTACCTTCTTCTACATGCCTCCATTCACGACATGACACATACCCCGACAGAATCAGATTCCACGACACCACATCTCTTTCAGGCATTTCATCAAACAGTTTCCGCGCCTTAGCGATCTCTCTGCGTCGAACATATCCACTCAACATCGAATTCCATGTTACAGTATTTCGATGCAATAATTTATCGAAAACCACTCTTGCGTCCTCCAGTCTCCTACTACGGATTAACTGCGTAATCTTCTTATTGACTGCACGCAATTCAGGAGTGTCCACAGAACGCTTGTGTTTCAATGTCGAGAAAACTCGTTCATACATCTTTCCCTTTAGCCTGTATCTGAAATTGAATAGCGCCCATATAGCACCGCCATTCAAAGTTCTCACACCCGCGCAACAAAGTGCCATCGCTGGAGCTTCTTAATCCTATCCTATAATAATAATTGCAGCTTCTCGCAATTATGATTCAACCACATACATCCATTGGCAGTTATTAATCAATTATCAATCCACAGCCATGAATTGGCCATTGGATTTGACAGCTGCGGAACTTATGTAGCCGTGTTTTGTTCTGTCTTGCACTATATTTTCTCAATGATTAGTCAACTTATTTGAGTTTTTCAGGTTTAATGACATTAAAAAAAAAAAAAAAGCAATATTTTTTTAAATTCTGCAATTTTTTGGACAATATTGATGGAAAGGAAACGATTTTTTTTTTTTTTTTTAAAGAGAACGAAGTGAGTGTATATAGGGATTGAGGTTTGTACGAGGGATTGAAATTCGCCCATCTTATTAACCAAATTTCATCAATCAGACAAAGGATCATAACCACTTCATAAACGAAATTTTGAAGCCTGAAGATTGCAGGGCTTCACCCAGTGAAGGGAGCCCTTCCAGAAATTCTCAACGGCCCAGGGAAACCCAGGCCAAAGAGGGGGTTTGGAAATAGTTTTCAACCAGCAATAGATGCGCCTCGGTTAGAACCTCATTAGCTGCGTCATTGCCCCAAGCGCAAAGATAATTAAACCTCGCCATCCATCTTCCATTTTATACACAGCTCTATCCCCATTATTCATTCAGCAAGCCGATGCGGGACAATTCAACATTGCATGTTTTTATTATTACAAATGGCAAATTGCAAATTACTTTATTAGAACACTTTTCAAACGAGAAACTTTCATGGAAACAAGTACAATTATTCTTCATGGATAGGCTTCAATTATAGATTGAATAGTTCGACTGTGTTTGATCGTGAATCGACTGAATCCCGCTGCATTTAGAACATATTCCCATTCTTTACGAGTCCTCTCTTTTCCCGTGTCGGTGTGAGCCCTCATTATCATGTCGAGATACAAATGAACGTGTTTGTACTTCTCCCCTTCTTCTTCGTCAACCACAGCTTCCACAATTATCAATTTTCCAGTGTCCGCCGGGATAGCTTCTTTGCACTTCATGAGGATGTCTATACACTCCTCGTCGTTCCAATCATGCAGGACTTGCTGAAAACAAAATGTATAAAAATAAAATAAATATCATCCTCATATAATTTATAAACAAAAATCATGGTTCTTTTACTAAGCATACCATGATGAACACAGCATCTGCCTTTGGGACACTCTCAAACATATTGCCTCCAACATGTTCAACTCCATCATAATGTGGAGCAACAGACACTACATGTGGGAGATCAAAATTAATTCCTTTGATCCATGGACATTCCTTAACCAAAATGCTGAGTGCTGTTCCATTGCCACCCCCCACATCAACCAAACAAGTAATTCCTTCAAAAATCTCTGGATGGTTATCAAGAATTGCCGGCACCGTTATCCGAGCCATAGACGCCATCGCGTCGTCTATGAGCTTGCAGTGCGCTGGACTTTGGGCCCCATAGCGCCATAAATCCTCACCGTGCGCAGCCTGAAACGGAGAAGCACAGGTTGCTAAAGCACGGGTGCTTAGACTGTGCCACGGTGCAAGCATTACAGGGCTGCTCTTCCGATCTCATCGGCCAATCTGTTTTTCTTCAGAAGGCCGGAAAGCGGCGTTTGAGCATAGACGATTGATTCTAATTGGCCGGTTTTGTGGTTCATCGTCTCCTGAAAGAAGCCGTGGTGGATCAAGAACCTCATGATGCGGTAGAGAGAAGACGGCGAGCAGCCCAGGGCTGAAGAGAGGTTGGAGAGTGTCATGGGTTCTCCAACACTTCAGGTATTCCCAGCTCAACCGCACATTTTACCACAGCCATTGAAGAAAAACCAAACAGATAATTCCAGATGTCTGTTTGAGCCTTATCTTCTTCCATTTTGGTCACTGTTTCTCTCATTGTCTTTAATTTGCTTGAAATGTTTTTTCTTAATCTTGCTAATTTCTGCTCCTATGTGCTAAGTGAATTTGCTGCAAATTTATAACATTTAGCCATAATTAGTAACTATACATAAAACGTGAATCATGATCAGGGCTAGGTTTTGGGACAGATTTTTTAGCAAAATCGACAAGCGGAGTCAAATCATATAACCTAATAACCAACATTTCACGAAGCATGAGTTACATCAAGAAGAGGGAGAATGACAAGAAATGAATACAATATACAAAAACTTGATATGGAGGATAACCTTAATTCACACGTCAAGAATTTGTATAGAATGTCCATGCATGTTCATTACACCATATAAGTTTCCGCGGTCATCAAATAGAGCTATCTTCTAATCCCTTTGTAATAGTTTAGAGAAACAGACTAATTAAAAATAACTTAGAACTTTGAAATGCAACAATTGGGTCATAATTATATCTAGACGATTTTTGTTTTGCCATTTTACTACAAGTCTTTGATGCCCTGTATCCAAAGACTTGAAGTATACATGAAATGAAATGAGACGCCACACACACGATAGGAAGCCAAAAAAAGTAGTAGACGAAATGACGCAAAAAAAAATTATATAAATATTATTATTATTATAAATTTATTTCTATAATTTCAATATTTTGACCTCAAAACACTATTTAACATTTATTAAATAATAACGAAAATAACAAATTCAAATCAATCTAACTAAAGATTAACATAAACATCATTTTTATCTCAAAACATTTATCTGATAATTCACATATCAAGGGGGAAGATTATTTATTTTTAAGTTTTTTTATAGCTCATAACTCATGTTAATTTTAAAATAAAATAACTTAAATTATGGGTTTTAAAGTTTATAAATTTTATATACAAGATTTTCATATTTTTCCTTTTCAAGAAAGAAAAAAAGTTTCATATTCTAAATTCATGAATTCACAATCGAGGAGAAATTTTTTATTTTTATTTTTATTTTTTGGTGCTATTGCTATCAAAGATTTACAATATATTGAATTTTTACATCTATATATTTACTTATATATATAATATAGTTTTTGAGGTAACTTCTCTCGTATCTTCTCTCACCATTCTTTTTCAATTGTCCCTGACTTTTCACCATTTTTCCTCAAATTCCTCTCTGAAATTAGAATTTCATCATTATTACTCCTCTTGTGTGGTTGAATTTACCGCTAACTATTTGAACTCATACAAATGGACCCCAAGTGTCATGTACTTTTGCTTTTGGGCTTGATTGACAAGAGTCCCGGCCTTATTCTTCTTCAAGCCCGAATTTCTCCTGGGAAGTTTCCCGTCATACGTAACGTGGATTTGGTAAGTCGGTGACGGGATACATTCTGTGGACTGTGGGCAAGAATTTCTTTTACCGGCTCAGATTATCTGATCCCTGATCGGCAGTGTTTTCCATAGACTTCCGAAAGTAATATCAATCGAATTAGAGAAAATAGTTCGTAAAGATGCCGAAGAAGATGGGAATAAACAGCAAAGCGGAGGACGCTAGGGCACGGAAGAGCGCCATGGAAACCGAGCGCAAGGAGCGCGAAAACCGCGAAAAAGAAGATCAGTACTGGCGCGAAGCCGAAGGGACTAAGTCTCGCGCCGCCAAGAAGCGCGAGGAGGAGGCCGAGAAGAAAGCTGAGGCCGCCGCTAAGAAGGCTGAGGCACGCCGCTTGGCCGAACAAGAACAGAGGGAGTTGGAGAAGAGTATGAAAAAAATCGACAAGAAGGAGAACCGGGTGTCTATCCCCGTTCCAAAGGTTACAGAGGCAGAGCTTCGGCGACGGAGGGAAGAGGAACAGGCGGCTTTGCAGAAGCAGATCGAGGAAGAGAAAAGGAAGCAGAGCCGCACTGCTGCCGAGGATGAGTATGAAAGGATGGTGCTGGTTCAGAATACAAATCGTGATGACTCGATTATAGAAGCCAGCACTGTTGACGATGCAATTGCACAAATGGCGCAAATGACGGTGACGGATAATTTGCCCTCTGATAGGCACCCAGAAAGGAGGCTCAAGGCGTCTTTTAAGGTACAACTGCATCCTTCATTTCTATTATCATTTTCATTCTCCGGAAAGTTATTTTTATCGATCTTTTTAAAAATGTTTCTACCATTGATGGAAATTAAAAAATCTTAGTTTTTATCTGTAGTAAAAGTCCAAAGAAAAGTTCCCTTGTGTGTAGTGATGACAGGAATGTGATGATGTTCGTGTAGTACTCCACAAGCGGCAAAAGAGTGGTCGATTTGTTCATTATTATCTTTACCTTTAAATGTTTCCTGGGGTTTGATTTGACAATGTTAAATGTCATATCTTATTTTGGCCGAGATTTGTTGATCTTCCACGTGTTTTAGTTCTGAAAGTTTTCCTTTTATGAGGGATTGTTGTTCTTTGTATTGTAGCTTTGTTTTGACAGCTTCAGGGCATCCGGATAAATTTGTGGTGGATTGTTACCTTTCCACATTGCACTGAAACATGGTTACCTTTTCAATGAACTTGAACAAGAATTCTTGACTTTTTTAGCTTAATTTATATGTTGCAGGCTTTTGAAGAAGCTGAGCTTCCAAGGCTGAAGGAAGAGAAACCAGGGCTTACACACAATCAATACAAAGATTTGATTTGGAAGCTGTGGAAGAAATCTCCTGACAACCCTCTTAACCAGGTGAAGTGCTAGTTCTGTTTTCTATGATGACAATATACATCGTATGGTCTCTACATATCGGCTATTTAGTTCAGGGCCTCAGGCGTACCCATTTGACTTGAAATCCAGATTTGTACAGACTTTCGTTGAACCTAGAAGAAGTGAAGCATAACGGTACCATCTACCTATTTTGCCATTTCTTGGAAAATTAAATAAGAAGACAAGATAAATTTTACACGGAGTGTGTGCAGAAAGATTCTATGTATTATGTAACCGGCTTTTAACAGATATTCTAACTGTAGATTTTTAATCATGGCCCTTTGTCATATAACAATTAACAAAGCAGAAATGAGCGTAAAACTAACAGTACTTGGTAAAAGGAGGGGGAGCCTAAAAGTACTTGGTAAAATATGGATTAAAATTTTGGGTACAATTTGGGGATCATTGGGGTGGAAATGGTGACTTGAACCCGGAACAAATATCTGGTAAGCGGGTGCCTTTGCCACTAGGACAAAGCTCCCTTGGTCAATGGACTGAAGTTTTTGTTTTATGTATTCATATAATTGTATTTACAAAAGCAAAAAAATTTACTCCTATTGCATCTACCATGGAACTAAAAGTAAAAGCTTGAAATTGTGTGGGCGTCAAGGGAACGTGCTTTTGTGGTCTTATTTTAATTATTGTGCCTGATGATCTTTGTCCAGTGCTCACATTAAATCATGATGCATAGCAGCTGGAGCTTCGTCTATGACTGGTCTGTACTAGAAATGAACCTTATAAAGGTCTCAGATCTCTTGTTTGATCCTTGGCTTGAGGTAGAATGATAGGCAAATAAAATTGCAAGCTATTGATTATGCTCAGCATATGAATACTTAATTATGAAAATACATATCGATGTTTGTCTTGTCCATTGAAATACAAAATTTATCAACCATCCTTAATGAGGGATGAAAGATTGCAACCAATCAAGTTGCTCTATGCTCTTTTTCTTGCCAGACTTCAGTTGTGAGATCTTGTTTTGTGATTTGTTGACTTCTCTTTTTCCTGTTCGGGGTTTTTACTGGGCATCAATAATATTTTGGAGCACTTGTTTTTTGCAATGGAGTTCATAATGTCATTTAGATGCATTTTGAAATGGAAGGTTTATATATTAATGAATCATCCAGCATTAAGATTATCTTCTTTTTCGTCGAGTTGTTCTGTACTTCCATTTGCGGTTGGGGTTTATTTCCTCTCCGCACTGCCTCCTGGTTAATAATATAAAATAAAAATATGAGATCTGCTGAATGCAGGCCATACTTGTGTCATCAGGATAATTCATAGAAGGGGTTCTAATTGCTAATTATCGTGAGGTGTGTTAGCATTAAGATTGTTGGTTTCACTGTGCCATCTTCTCTCGTCCTGGTAGCTAATATGTTTCGTTTGTTTTTTACTTTTAGATCTAAAAGGTGCTCCTAATGTCAAGGCAACTGTTTCTTTCTTATGGAACTTCTATGAAGCCCTTGAGTCTATATTTTTGAAATGCCTTGTAAAAATCATATGAAGCATATGCAGATTATGGTTGTCATAGAAATGAAAAGATCTTCTATTTCTATGTGAGTTTGAATCGTGCAAGGTATTGCCTGGACAAACTAAGCTAGGTAGTTCCCTGATAAAGTACAGAATGATCTGCATATCTTGGA
The DNA here is from genome assembly GCA_963692815.1 of Nyctanthes arbor-tristis. NCBI lineage: Eukaryota > Viridiplantae > Streptophyta > Magnoliopsida > Lamiales > Oleaceae > Nyctanthes > Nyctanthes arbor-tristis. Next base: position 30,441 of record CAVNYN010208758.1, read on the forward strand.
AGTCTCACGTTACTGTATCTGTCTATTGTGTTGTAAGTTGATTTGTTAGTTTTCCTTGGTTGTCTAGGTGAAGATTTTCTTGCATGTGTATAGGGTGTATGCTTCTCATCATAATTTGGAGAAATTATAATGAAGTAAAATGTGTGGTTGTAATTGAGTAGTAAAGTTGGTGCTAGGTGAAATTATAATATATGAAAATTATATGAGAATCAAACACAGCTTTCTTTGGTGGTCTGGGAAGATTTCCTTTCTTGTTTGCATGTGTACAGTGCAAGAAAAAGGGAGGGGGGTGTTGGATGGGGGGAATCATTCTGGGATAACTGGTAAAACTTGGGAAGTCATCTTATATCATCAGGCGGAGGTAAGCAACTTATTCTATTCTGAATATCCAGGTTGCTGCCAAGTCTTGAGTACGTCCTTGCTTAGAAGGCTGGCTATCTTCTGCAGTATCATCTGGGTGTGGGTATATATGGATGGTATCAGGTGCAGCTTTCACTACACTTCAATCATCAATGTGCAGTGTCCATTCGCCTTATGCAGTCTTTTCAGTGAAACTTTTTCCTTGTCAAAACCATTCTGAATAAGATCCTTGTTATCTCCTGATATTCACATTTGTCAACAAACCAGTGGGCTCTTGGCTGTGAGGAAAATGCATTTTACTAAGATTTGTTCCTGTTAAGGAAGTGGGTACTGTTATACGGTTATAGGTTTGCTGCGCTATATTACTTCTCGAATCTTTGTTAAGCTTTTAGCTCTCCCTCCTGTACAGTTCTTCCCCGTTGCAGTTTCTTTCCACACTTTAATAGATACTGCTAACAATTGGGCCGATTCTCTTCCGAATATAATTATTATCCAAGAAAATTTTTAAGTATCTGCTACCTAAACAGATTTTAATTAATCAGTATATGTCCATTTTAACATAATAGTTTTAGTTCGCATTGACTTCCACCATTTCTCATCTCCATTAGAGTTCTCTTATACTTGTATTCAGGAAGATAAGTGTAGATGTTCTAGTAGTGGCATGTTCACCACAGTGAAATTGGAAAAAAACAGTACAGTTAACTGGTTGTTGTTCAACTAATAAGAATTAATAGGGGCTGCAACATCCTGTCGACCACAGCTGGGGGAATGAATGAACGATGGATGGGTTTTTCGTGTTAGCTCACCCTTGCGGGATTGCAACCTAATGTCCCGGCTTGAAGAATACGATCCCTCTATTACCAGGGAAGATTGCGGATAAATAAAACATAAGCAATGACTGCAGGTCCTGCTGGTATAATGTCCATAGTAGAAACAAACTACTTCAAAATAGAAGTTTGCACAAACGCATGACATCCCAACAAACAGTTGCTTAAAAACTTGCTAAAGATTCAAAAGAGGAATACTACTACAATAATATAAAAAGTCAGATAACGCATGCATGCTGTGGTATATACTGAATAAAGCTGATGCCATGCCCACTATTTTGTTGTATTCCTTTTGTTCCTTCTACTGCATCTGACACCTAAATATTAACATATTCAAAGTCAGAGCATTCCTACTAAATAAAATACAAAAGCATATTTTTCACTTCCAAAAATACAAGAAGAACCCTCTTCTTCTTGCCCAAGTCAATTCTTTTTCACCATACCCCATTATGGTAGGTCAAGTGTAATATAATAGTGACCAAAAGTAGTGAACCATATCTTCATAGGACAATTCCTATCCCAGTAGTATTCTGCTGCTGCAGGGCTTTGAACCCCACTTGTTTTGGTGCCGGTGAAGGTGGTGGTGGTGGTGGTGCTGCTCCTGATGGCTGGTCCAACTGTACTTCCCAATTTAAATTGACAACCACTTCATCTTGCACAGCCACGTACTCCTATATATAATTATCAGTAAAGTTAATAATATTAAAGAAATCGGCACCATTTTGCACTACAATCAAAACCCACAATAAGTTTTTAATTAGTTCACTTTTGATCAAAGTTGTTGTCTTTGCTATTTTAGTGAAAGTAAATAGGACTAATGGTAAAAGGCCCTTAATGACTAGTGTTTATCCGAGACACGCAACCTCAAGTTTCTGAACAAGCTCTTTGGCGTTGGGGGCAGAGACAAAGATGTGACGCTGAGAAGGCTTTATGAAGCCATCATCCACTGCTTTATCAATGAAGTTTAGGAGGTAGTTGTAGTACCCATCAACATTCAGTAAACCCACCTGCATATATTTGAATTCTACAGTAAACTCACTGAGAAAAATCCACTTCAAGAAAGAGGGCTACAGTTTAATTAGGCACTAGTAATTACAGGCTTGTCATGGATGCCCAGCTGAGCCCAAGTTATAACCTCCAGCAACTCCTCCAGAGTTCCATATCCACCTGTTATATTATACCCCCATCGAAACAAGAAAATAAGAAACCCTTTTTAAGTTTAAAAGGGTATATGCATGCAATGCAAGCATCCAGGGGAATGATTAGATTAAACCTGGCAATGCTATGAAGCAATCGGAATGGCGGGCCATTTCTGCCTTCCTTTGGTGCATATTGGCCACCATTCTCACCTCCCCAACAGTCTCCCCAGTTTTCTGCAGCAGGGAATTAAGCTTATTACAGTGATAAAAATCCAATCTTTACAAGCTTAGGGCCAATATTATCGCCCGGTAAAGCCGCAATTGAAGATTATTTCAGTGTTTACCTCTTTGCCCACCAGAGGTCTTGGGATGATTCTGTGAAGAAATAAAGCAGAAAAACCCCAGTTCAGAAATCAAAAAGAAACATGCAAACACATGGTGTTCATGTAATAAAGATCGCAATAGAACTATACTGGGTACCCAAGAACATGTCCGCCTCCTCTATGAACAGCTTGAGAAACCAAACCCATTAATCCAATACTCCCCCCTCCATACACCAGGTTGAGCCTTCTTTTGACCTTCATGCAAGAAACAGAAATTACCCCAAGTCAATTCCTCAGAAAAAGAGAGTAAAAAAAAAATAACTTTAATGTGAAGAATGGCAAGAAGCTCTGTACCAGCTCTTCCCCCAATTCAATAGCTGCCTGTTTATAGCACTCCCGCTTGCCAGAACTGCTCCCACAGAAAACACAAACCCTTTTGAATTTTGATTTCACAAATTTTCCTTCCATTTTATGGTCTGCAATAGAAAGAAAAGAGGGACTAGAGGATAAGAATGGCACATGTGGTGTAGCACCTAAACTCCGCAGCAATATATAAAGAGTCGTGGAAATTATTTTGTTTTATGATAAAAACAAACAGGGGATTCCTTAAAATAAAAATAAGAACACTCTTTTTTGGGGGGTTAAATGATGGAATGATAAAATGTGGACAAATGAAATTAATAAAAGGTTATGTGGACTCCGTCTGCCGTGCTTTCAAACCCGGTGCTTCCACGTGTTACTAGAAGATTTTTATTATTATTCTGTTTAATTTTAGATATACCAGCACAAGATGGAACTCTTCCAATTCATGACTATTACCAATTTTTCCTTTTTATAAACACTTTTAAAAAGTAAAAATTAAAAAAAAATGTAATAGTTCTAAAAAAATCCAAGATGTAGTCAAAGTTATTGAATTGGTCTTTCACATAAAATTATTGGCTCCTTAAGTTTGACTGATATTATTGTCCTGTAATTCTTTATCAAACGATATGTAAAATCATTGTGTGAAGATAGTTGCTTTCATAGAGGTAAGTATTTCATGTGACTAGCAAGTTTATGTAAAGAATTCACCTGTACAAAATGTGATATGTTACATGGGCATCATATGATATTTTGAGATGCCATACTTTCTTTATATTGCTTACACCGTTCACGACATTTCTTCTTGATCTAGAACAAGAAGTAGTAGTTTCTATTTAACACTATATGGTATGGTACTAGACGTACCATATACACATGTGGCGTTCATCGTGGCTTACCCTGATACACGCTACATGACAGTATAACATTATATAGTATAATACATATAGTATTAGATCAATTTCACAGGAGGTAGGCACTGTGATATATTGTCATTTTACCAAAACTGACTCCAGCCCAAATGCCCAATACTCCAAAGTCTAAGCAAATGAAAAATCAAGTGAATAAAGGAAGTTCGATTTTTCGTTTAATGATTTTCCCCTAAGTCCAAATTGATCAAGCTCGAGTTAAAGGTAACGAATCCCCCATCCTTTCCCCCCTTTTTTATTTTATTTTTTATTTTTTAAACAGAGGGAGTGGATGGAAGGGGTGGGGAGGGATTAAGGTTCTGAAAAATGTAAAGTGAAAAGTGTTTAAGTTGAGTGTTGGGCTTAGGCACGCTTAAATGCGCAATGAGTGATAAAAATATGATTAATGCGTGATAAAACGGAAAGTGTGGTGAAACATGAATGCCAAGCTTCAAGTATACTCACCGCTTAAGCGTGTCTAAATGAGCTTTTTAAAACACTAGAAGGGACACATAAGATTTGAGAACTCAAAAAAAAAAAAAAAAATAATAAGCCTGATGAAAGCGTTCATCTTCTTCCCATAGACATGGATATTGGTAAAATTCCAATTCAGTTAATCCAAGTTGCATTTTGAGTGGTTCCAAGTAGATGACAAATATACGTATATATTTACATTTAAAAAAAAAAGAAAAAAAAACCACTATTAAGCCAACCCCTTGACCCTAAAGTGACTATGTCTTGGTTATTATTATTTTATTTTTATTTTTTAAAGGAAAACCTAGCAAAAGTATTGGAAAAACTTGTGGGAATCGAAATTATTTTTGGGACAAGAGGGGGATACTGTGGAAGGATCAAAGCACATAAAATCCGGAGTCAAAATCTGAAAGTCTGCTGCATCGCTCATTTCTTCCTGTCCCTCAAATTTTAATGCCATTAGCCCATTAGTAATCCTCAATCACATCCTGTAACCGTGTGGTGCCACCCCCCACCACGTGCGCCAGCGCTACCATTATCCTGACTTTTCCGTTTGGCTACCGATTACAAAGACTCGAGTATTATTAGTAAATAACAAAAATAATCTAATGCTAAGTTGAGGTGTTTGTGTAGCGTATCAGATATGTGTTATTTAACATATCACATTATACTTTTCAATGTGACACGTCATATGACACGTATTTAACTCGTCACATGATTATCTTAGTCCGTCAAATATTTGACATTAGATCGTTATTCATACAACGCTTCCACAACGTGCTACTTTATATTGAGATCAAACAAGAAGTGGCTCATTATGAGCATGTCATAGATTCCACTTATGAGTTATGATAATTGTTTGTCAATCGAAGCGTCATGCGCATTGATCCAAGCTATTAAATAGACGACTAGTTTCGTAGGAACAAATCTTGCAACGTGAAAGAAGACATTAATATGTAATCATAGACAAACGCATGTTGTTGTTTTAGTGTACTACTTCGTAAGGTTATCAAAATAGCGTAGTTTTATATCATTTTTATGATGACCATTGTGCATGTTGTTATTTTTCTTTTAAAATAGAATTTAATCAAATTATATGTTACTTTCACATTTTATGAAATTCACAACTAATCACAATTTTCCATATTTTATTTCCGTTTCTTCCATTTTTGTTTTAAAATAAAAATAAATGATCAAGATGGGCACGTGTTGTAATTACAAATTAGAGCCGGTATGATAAATTTTATCTCTGTTTTAGTATTTGGTAACACAATTATCTTCAGTGTAACATATATCACCTAAGTACCATGGGCATGTGTTTTATTAATTAATCCATAAAAGAGGTCGGATAACACCCGAATTGAAATATGATGCTTTACTCATTCAAATTGAACAAAATTCAATGTAAGCAAAGAATATTATCTCCGTCCCGATTATTTGGTCTCATTTGCTTTGTCACGAATATTAAGAAATGTGTTGGAAATGCAAATTTTATTATTCATATTTCTAATTTGTAATTATTTAATGAGTTGAATTTAAAATTGATAGTTATAACTAAAGTATTAAATAAGGATAAATTTATAGATTAGTGCAAATTAGATTTTTTAATATAGAAATGGAACCATATATTTGAGATATCCAAAAAAGAAAAATGAAACCAAATAATTGGAACGGAGGTAGTATTTGAGTATGGAACGGAATGAAATGCGATTAACGTAAAGAAATGAATTACTATTATTATTATTAATAAAAACTAATAAAAGTTTGTTTATAAAAATGTTAAGTTTTATGTGGATTAATAACATTTTAGTTAATCTTAGACCCTTGATTAAGAGTTCGATTTTCTTTCCCTATAGTCTTATAATATTTTTTAAAAAAAAGGTTAGTTTATAAATATAAGCTACTTAAGAGTGAAGAATTGCTTCAAAATTAAAAATCATTCATGAGCGATGACACTTATGCGTAAAAACTTCACCCATAACAACTGTTGCTTAGAAAAAAAAAGGAAGATACTTTATTTGTAAAATATATTATTATGCTGTGTATTGCACTTATATGAGTGAGTATCTTTTACTTACGAGTAATAAAAATTTTAATCAACTTCATATGGGTAGATTTTTCCATTAAGAAAGCCACATAAGAAATTTTATAACTTAATATTCTAATGAAAATAATAAATCAATTATCATAATACTATTAAATTACGCTTATGTATAGTTGAAAATGATCACCCGTCAGATATCGTCTATATACCGTGCCGTTTAGCACGCTGCATGAGAAAACCACGTGTGATTTCTCGTGTGGCTTGCAGATGGCAAGAGATCGAGAGTATTATGTACCTTACCAAATGCCTTTTTAGGATAATAAATAAAACCTTACACTCCATAATCCTATCACTGCTAATCACATCACCACCAATCTTATCCCGGGTACCCGTAACCGGTCATTTTTCAGCTAAGCAGTCATCAAAGGCTTGATGTTTGGTTCTTGTTCTTCTTTTATATTATAATTTCATCTAAACAACTGTTCAATTATAATCACACTCATTACCAAACTTGCCAAATCTTCACACCTCCTTCACATTTTTATATGTAATATATAATTTGTCCACTAAGGCCAAAATAAGTTAACACAATGAGAAATCAACTTAGAATCACAAACCAGCACGGATTTCTTAGCGTTCAAAAATGATTTCCTCGGTGAGGAGATATACAGTGTGTTTGGTAACTGTGTTATTTATAAATTGCTACATGATATCATTTTATTAGTTATTTTATGTGAAAAGTCAAAAAGTACACTTCGACTTTAAAAAAAGTGAAACTAATGAAATGATATCATATAATATTTTATAAACAGATTTGTTTATAAATGGAGTTACCAAACACACTGATAATTTACACAATTGATGATCACGTGATAGTTCTACATTATCAATTACGTTCATGTAGCGGGGACATGACATTATTACGTTAATAGCTGAACTAATATTCTACTAACGTGACAGTGCCAAATTATATATCCTCTTTATTGGTGGAGGTGTAGATCAGCTCATAGTATTTTTGGTGAATGTTTATAGTGAATAAGTGATTTTAATATAAAGAGCATGTGATATATAACATGTACAAATAATATTACGTGATTGTTGATAGAGCATCACATGTACATGTGGTTTCCTTAATCCTTATATCAAAATTGTAAAGGAGCGAGTCACACTATCTTAGAGCATCTCTAATGAATAAAGTCCACCTAAGAAAAGAATCTACATGAAACACAGTAAATGATAAATTCATCCACCTGGCCGTCAATGTTCTTCACCACGGTCTAAATTTAGACCCAAGTCTTCAAATTCAGAAATAATATTTTATCCCTTGTGTTTGCATCTTTCTCTCAGTTTCAAAAAATTTCTGACCTTAGTCTTGCCTCTATTCTCTCTCCTGCATCTTGGCCCTATTTCTCCCTGTGCACTGAGCACCCATTGGAGATGTTCTTATCTAAAGTGAACCTCCCACGCTTGAGTTTTGAAGATAATAATAAAATAAATAAAAATAACGGGTTAAGAAAAGGGAAAAATGCCAATTGGCCAGCGAGTGACAGGGATTGCTTTCGAGCCACACACACGCTCAAGTAATATTGCATTGGGATTGTAGATGAATGCTAATACTTTTTTAACGTTCTTTTCGTACTTTTTGCATTTTCTCTTTCAAATCAATTTCTTCAGGCAATCTCCAATCAATTATTAAGCAGGGAAAAATGAACTGATTTTCTTTTATAATTTCACTTATTACTGATTTGATCATTAATTTAATAATTATTTATTTATAATTAAAAACTTCAAACTTCTATTAAATCGAAACCTCTCATTTCTTGATCAACTCGTAAATTTTTGTCTAGTATACATACACACATATATATATAATTTAGGTGATATGAATACTTTTATGAAAATGTGTGTATATTTAGACAAATATATATATTTATGAGGAAGTCATGTTTGGCAACTGAATGAGATTATAATCTGAATTATAATCTGCGACGTGACATCATTTTATTGGTTGTTTTTGTAAAAAGTAAACAATTGTAGCTTGACTTTTACTTTTTGACTTTTTGAAATAAGTGAAACCAATGATATGATGTCGTGTGGCAGATTATAATCCTTTATAGTTGCCAAACACTCTCTTAGAATAATGGATGAATTCATCAAAAAAGAAAAAAAAATGGAAAAAAGAAAACCTTCAAAAATCATAATTCAAAAAAAGAAAAAAAGACTGAGGAGAATGTCGTTCTGGTTTCATCCTAACCGTCTGAAAATGACGTCATTTGGTTAAATGAACTGGAAACGTAAATTGGGACCCACGGAAATAGTATTGGTTTGTCTGATCTTGACAGAAGCTAGTTGGGGTTTTTAGGGGTAATGATGAGTACTCTTTATTGTTATCACCATTTTCGTTTAACCCCCATTGGGTTTCGTTTGGCTACCTTGTCATTTGGGAATGTCTGTTTCACCACTTCTTGGAGTTGGAAATGGAAAAGATTGCCATCAATGACATTCCCAATTCTTGACAAATCTTATCAATTTCCCATTTCATGTAAATTTATTGATATTTAGCTTTTATCATAATTCATATGTGTTCAAGAGTTATTTTTTTTATCAAATTAGTGTAATACCCAATAAAATTATGTTAAGTAACAATGTCAGATAAGCATTTAACTTTTAAAATTGTTGATGTGTTGTCGGTGTGGCACTCAACCACTTCAATGGGATGGTGGAAAATTCCTCTCCATTGAGACATGAAATCAAGTACGTCACGACCATCAGCATATAGTATTAAATAGTAAGTTCAAATATATATATCTATATAGCTATATTGTTTATTTAACGGTGTGTTTGATTTTTCGTTCTACCTTTTTTGGTTATGATATATGATTGTATTCATCTGACCATTATTATTCAAAGTAAGTATAACCATTCAATGAGTTAAGCAAAAAACTGCACTGCACTATTACATAATATATATATATATAATAATATGATCAGAAATTATAATAATAAGAAAACACCTTGTAACTAACCTATAAATTGATAAATTTTACTTGAATAAAAGATGATGATAATTGGTGATGGTATAATAGCAAGGCTAAAATTCTGAAGTTAATCTCATTTCAAATGTAGTAAATTCACGTTTAGAAATTAATTAATTCTACATTAGATATTTTTGTCTTCAGTATATGTAATCTTATATATTATCACTAACATCATGTAGTATGATGATATCGTAGTTAATTTTCTAAACCTTTAAAGGTTCGGTTCTCCTTTGTAATATTAAGAAATTATATGTAATCTTATCCAATATTAGAAAACTCATTTCATTAAATTTGATTAAACTAATCAAAATTTACACAAGGTAACAATGATTTCCTTTTACAAAAATAACGTTCTCATAAAGATTAATTAATTACTTATTCCATTACTAAATTATTACTAACTATTTTTTTTCAACCAAGTTACTAACTAACTAAAATCTTGCATTAATTAAAGTTAAAAAAAAAACATCACCCTTAAATTTTTCATATTTTGGCATAAACCGAACTTGTTAAAATTTTGGTAGAAATGGAAGGCCAAATTCATCGAGATGTGCTATTTGTACATATAAAGTGAACAAACTTTGCACGCACACCTTTTAATTTACGTAAGATTTCAAAAGTTATCATTTTAAGAAAGATGAATTCAGAGGAATGTGTATAAATTTTGAACACTTTATATATACAAATAACATTTCTTAAATTCATCTACTTGCTGGTGAGTAGACAAGTCTTACTCAACTCATTTCCTAGAATACGAGCTCTCATTGGCTCAATTGCCATCATTAACGGATCTCGGAAGCAATTAGTCCGCGCCTGATAAAGTTTGCCCACAAACTACTCTTCCAAAAATACTACTCTCTAATCATACATTTTCTCAGTAAAATAATTCTGCTCATGAATTTGTAATAATTCAATCCTCGAAAAAGGTAAAGGAAAAACAAACTCTTTATAAATGTATTTAGAAAAAAATACAGGTCATTGGTATAGCAGGTTTGTGAGACAGCACTATAATATAACAGTGATTGCACCATCACCCTCAAAGATTATATCAACAATTGGTATTGTATTATACCATGTACCCGCATGGTTGATCATTTGGTAATGGCCCGAGATAATGAAAGAAGAGTGGCCGGGGAAGTAGCTAGAGCATGGATACCGGGGATCGTGTCGTCAAAAAAATAGATTAGGACAAATCCAATCGAAAAGTACAACAAATCATTGCCATTGAAAAGTTTGGATGGGCAGGCTCATAATTAAGCCAGGTATAGGTAGGTAGATATATGCATAGTTGTCGAGAATTAAGATCGGCGGAACTAATAGCCTGCGCCGGCGGCCTTGCTCTGCAAAAGCAACCCTTCTCTTTGTCATGGAATTTACTGCTGGTTAATACCACTCCCTTCCCTTCCCTTCCCATTTTCCACTCATCACACTACCAACCCTTGCTTTAACTCCAGATTAACGTATCCCTAAATACTAACTATAATCATTGGTATCAATCTACTTTAAGGTAACTATGAGATACTACCATTCAACAAAAAGATGCATTTCATAGTCTTGGAATGCGTATTGTCGTACCGCTTTCGATAGCGCCTTCTCTAGTCTTATCATGACGAGATGTTAGAGCATGTCTAATGCTTAAAGTGTAGGTCCATTGTCCATGAAGAAAAGCAAGGACACACAATTTTTTTGTGGGTTGCATATGTTTCATTTTTATTTTGTTTTTCCAATTTTCTTTTACTTTTAATTACTTTTCCCTTATTTATACTATTTTCTCTTGACTTTTCCTTCCTCGTAGTATTACGTATAAGGTCTAAACATACACTTTCATCTCCATCTTCTCCACTACTATTTTATTATTATTTTTTAATTTTTTTCTATCTCTGTCTTTTCTTTTTCTTTTTTTTTTTTTAACTTTTCCATCTCTTTTTTTACATCTCTTTCCACTCACATTCAAATAAAATAATTACTTTCTTTCTATCCCTCTTCTACACCACTCAAAACTCAAGACCTTACATTAAAGAGCACAGGGCAATATCATGCAATAAGGCAACGTCAATAGAGCAACATAGGAATGTAGGTTAAGTGACTGATTAGTGGGTCAGTAATCAGTATTTAAAATATTGATATCCATCTGTTGATAATTAGCAACAAATGAAGTCCTAAGTAATAATAATGTTGAATAAAAATGTCATGTAGGTGCGGGGCCATGATTTATTGTTATGAAAGAATTATAAAAAGGGCTGATATTTGTTGTTGATGTCACGCAAACTTTGCCAAACTTTTGGTGATCTAATTTGATAATTTTTTTAAAAAAAAAATTGGCTCAATATCTATTTTTATCTGCCTCAAATTTTAGTCTATTTATATAGATGAGGTTAAACAATTAATTTCTTTTCTAAATATGTCTTTAGTCAAACTATTAATAAATTTGTAATGCATTAATGACTATGTTGACTAAATAAAAAGTGATTCAATATTGAATAAAAATCTATTAGAGAAATAAGTGTAAATTTTATATTTTCAACCACATTAATTCACAATTTTTTAATTTACTCAAAGATTAATATGCGCTTATTTTTATAGGACAGAGGGAGCATAACATGCCCCACCAATACTTAATGTTAACATCTCTTTATGTACCTAAACTATTATGATTCATCACCTGAACTAGTCTTTAACCAGTTTTTGTTTGATTGTTATGTCAGTGGCTGCCAACCTTTTAATTTAAGACCAAACAAATTGTAAATTTGACTCGATGTTCTTTAACAAACTTTGTGACTACGGCGTGTTGACCAGAGTCAATCGCTTGGATCTAATCGTATTTTGAGTCAAATTAAGTCCCTCAACCTACCTTACTATGATAAAGCAGTTATTTTTATTTTTTATTTATCATCACTATATATAAAAAAATGTGAATGTCAAAAAATCTTTTGATTTCCTATTCCTTATTTGCCCTTAATCATTCATTAATTAAAAGGATTAAAAACTCTTCATTTTCCATTTATCATCACTATCTACTATATTTTTATATAGTATATAAGGTGGAATGTGTGTAAAACATTCAGTTTTCAATTTTGTCCCTTCATTCTTTTATTAATTTCTACTTTGCCCTTTTTCTTTTTCTTTCTTTTTTTTTCTTTTTTTTTTTGTGAAGGAAAGAGAAGGGACATCATGTGTTACATCCATATTCAAAGCCAAGCGAAGCCAATTTGGAGCAAAATAAAAAATACAAGGGCTATTGTAGGTTAAACCTCGTATAGCTAAAGTGTGGGCAACCGTATTGCCATCATTTGGCACCCTCTATATTGTGTCCAAATATTAATTACACACTATTTAATACTCCATGATAATTATATTAAACAGTTGTTAATTTCTATTAGTGTGCTTAATTACATTCAATTTCCTCACCATGACAGTTAGTATTTTTAATCTCTATTAGTGTGATAAATTGTAAGTTTCAAAAATAACAATGGTAATTGACATTACACATCTCTACTAAATTAATTTTGTGAGTTTTGACGAAACTATTGATGATACAAACAATTATTGCCAAGAAGAGTTTATGAACACATTTTTTGCCAAATCATATATCGCCATTCATATTTTTTATATCATACACCGTGTATTACACTTTTAAATGACTAATATATAAAAAGGAGGAATGAGTGAGAAACTTTTAATTTTCCATTCTGCCTCTAATTTATTTTCCTAATTTACGATAATATCCCAACTCAACATTTAATTAATTTTATTTTCATTATTAATGATTAGTTAATTTAATGTATAACTTTTCCTATCAAAAAATTAAAAATAATAATAATAAATTTTTAAATTTTCACCTTCCAAGTTCTTTTTTAACTTTCACACAATCTATGAATTTAATATTTTATTAAAAATGATTTTAATTTAACTAATAAATCGTCTATATACACAACTTTAAAATTTTAATTACTTTGCAAATTCAATAGTACTGCACATGTTACGATTCAAATTAATGCTAAAATATATATATTAATATAATAATAGAATTTAAAAACACATAATGGAATGTAATCTTATATATAAAAATGTATAAATCAATCAAAGTTCATCATGATGATAAAAAGAAAGTGACAAAATGAAAAAGAAAAGAGCTTATATGTAGATTTGACGATTGCACGAATTGCGTTTTTTTTTTTTTTTGAAGGGTAAAATTAGCCATAAAAAGTTAGGAAGAGCTATGTCTGAGAATCCCAGATAGGAAAAAGGAACAATGGTCTACCCGAATACAAGAAAGAGAATAGGCTAAAGACCGGGTTGTTATGGTGTCGACAACCTTATTCGCCTCGCGACAAATAAATTACAAGAACCATAATCCATCTTTGCGAACAACGATCTAATCTCCCCATGAACATGACCAAATGGGTGGCCTTCAAAGGCTTTAAGCAAATGAGACATAACCACAAGTGAATAATCTGAACACGGCCAACGGACCTGAAAATATCAACCAAGGAAACAGTACCCAGCCGTGACCCCTACTCCCTGAAAAGATCATCTTCCTTGAGACCAACCGGCACTTACAAGAAGCGAATCCAAAATTCACAGTGAGAGAAATCAAGGTCCGCCACGACCCCAATGTCGATTGGAGGCACTAGAACAATAGGATTTTTTTTTAAAAGCCCACAGACCTCCCCACCTATCCCAGACGATGGTCACCAATGGAAATATGAAAACATTTGGAACGCCAGAGACATCAATATGGAAGGGTGTATGAGTGTTCCAAGCCCGACGAAGAACCCAGAAAGGCCATCAACATTAATGGATTTGGACCCCAAAATCTTCCCAACGAGACAATGTTTGAGCCGTTCCTTAGCAGTGTGGAGTGTCATTCCATGCATCACAAGAGTGGAGACATCGGATGCCTCAAGACGATAAAAGATAACCAAAAAGTTTCAGCCGGAAACCACCACAAGGATGGGAAGAAACCAGTAGGAGACTAGAGAGAAAACTAGAGGCGGTTAGTTGCATTGCATGTGTTTTAAGGTTATTCAGAAACTACTTGGAAGCATCACATTTGCTAAAACTTTAGCTCGAAAATTTATAAATTGCCCGATTAATGGAAGGAATATCGTTTATTTTAAAATTCTGAAGATTACATAAAATTCAAGAACAATGTTAAAATTAGAGAACAATATATATATATATATCATTTAAACACAAAAGAGTATTTATTCAAGTATCTTATATAAATATGAAGTAACACTAAAGGTAAACTCATAACATCGCTCAAAATGCATGTGCTATAAACTAGTTATTATAGAAAGAAAGGACGTCTTATCTTTATTGGAAGCTATGAATTTATGATTGCACAGTTAGATTTATATACCATCGATTTATTTATAAAGTAAGATGATTAATCTTTTTTTTCTCTCTTTTTCGACTTTATATTTTGTAGTACCTGTTAGTCAGTTATCAAATGCCCATTTTTACCTGTTTTGTAATTTTAGACAAATTATAATCTCTATTGAAGACGAGGTTTGATATGTTTCCGTTATACGAAGCCTATTATATTACATTATGTATCACCTTGGTATGGTTTAATGTGGCAGTAGACAATGGCATTTTATTTCCTACAATATTATGTACTACTACTATATACCTAGTGTTTTTAAAAATGTGCAATGCGTCAAAAAATGTTGAAACTAAAATCTTGAACCTGCTTTAAAAGTTGACACGTGATAAAAACTTAAAACGCGATGAGGTGTGGAGCACAAGCCTAAAACGCATGTGCACACTTTAATAATATAATTACAATATATATTTCAATAATACAAGTATGCATAATGCAAATAAATCTATAATAAGTAGAACGAAGCCCTGTGTATGGGACTTGAATCAAAAGTCACACCGGCTCAGCAACGCATTTTTTGCAACTCTGCATTGTTATTTGTAAGTGGGCTGGGTTCTTGAACTTGGGCCAATTTGTACAAAGTTGGGTTGGAGAGTGTGTGCCTGTGCTCAAAAGCCTAACACTTGTGGCCCGGCCGATAGTTAAAATGTTGTTGACGTGTGCTCTTCCGATCTAATAATAATAAATAATAAATAATAAATAAATAAAGGAATGAGCAAATTCAAAACGTTAAACTTCATATTTAGGTTGATGAAATGAAAAACTGGAAACAATATATTCAAAATATTTTACACATTAGTACATTACTCAAAAAAGAAAACAGGAAATATATTATGTACCAAATCACTAGTAGGTAAATTCTTTTTAGTAGGTAAATTCTTTTTATTTTTATTTTTTCTCAAACAGTTAATCATGTCCATGGTGCGTCGTCGCATGGGGAGCAACCCTCCTTGGCAACATCAGTAATTTGGAGGCCGGTGTCATACACGGCGCCATTTTGCCAATCGGCTGGTAATACATTTCCCGCCCAGTACCATTTTCCGTCGAACCCAGATGTCACGGCAAATCGAAACTGCAACGGACCACTTGGAACCATACTGCTTAATTCCCACATAGCCCCATACTTTCTAGTCATGAACTTCCAATTTGATGAACCCACCTGCCAACATTAGTCAAATTGGAAGAGATCGGAAG
>CAVNYN010208759.1:0-74236 GCA_963692815.1 Nyctanthes arbor-tristis
TCGCGGCTGAAGAGGCCAATCTTACAATGTTGGTAGAAAAGATTAACAAAGAACCAGAAAAGAAGGACAAAGATCGAGAACCTTACAATTGAAATGGGAACAACCTAGGCAGGCGAATAGATAATCGGGTGGCAGACCGTTTTAGGCCGTATCAGCCGAAACTTGAACCAGTCACCGCAACCCACTTGTTGAATACCACACCTGAATTGTTACCCAAACCCAGTTCGAACATACCCCTCATTACTGAATTTCATCAAGTATTGCGAATACTACCGATTTATTGGCCACGAAACAGATGATTGTTGTGATCTACAGTGTGAGATCCAGCGTCTGATTGAGAGGGTCACATGTGAGAATATGTGGCTCAACCTGGACAACCAGCCAATATAGGACCACTCCCACTAGAACGAAATGCTCTCCCTCAAGACGCTCTGGGGCTCCTCCAGCCGAGATTCATGTTTTGATTGGTAGGAATTAGACCATTGAAGGCTCTCGGAATCAGAGAAGACGTCTAGTACATGAAGATTGCACTAGCTACCAATTAGCCACTCTCGGTATGACCTCGGAAGAGATAGCAAGAGAATCTTTTGGGTTCACCGAGGCAGATGCGGAAGGAATCATACACCCTTATGATGATGCCCTAGTCATCACAATGCCATTATCAGGGGTCAGGATCCACCGAACATTAGTTAACAATGGAAGCGTGGTAAATGTTTTGTTCTGGCCTACTTTCAATCAGATGGGGTTAGAAGAGTGCACCTCAAGCCATATCGGGGAACCATTCAGGGTTTCACAAGTCAGTCAGTCACTCCAAAGGGTCAGGTCACTTTAATGGTGCAGTTGGGAGATGAGCCAAGAGTGCGGCGAACTTTAGCCGATTTTGTTGTAATCGATGTCAACTCCAATTACAATGCCATCCTGGGCTGACCAGTTCTTTCAGAACTCAAGGCAGCCACCTTAATACATCACTACATAATGAAATTCCCAACCACGTATGGGGTAGGAATTGTGCGAGGAAATTAGAGGATGGCAATGGAATGTAATCTGGATGTACTTTCGAGATAGGTGGCGGTTCTTAAACACAAAGTTATGCCAGACATCGCTGATGACCTCTAGACCCAAGGATAGGACACCAAAAAGCTAGAACATACTAATAGAGGCTCTGGTACGGGTTCCAATGGATGAAACACGACCCAAGGTTCAGCTCCGGATAGGTGTAGAATTGAAGGAACCAGTGAGATCCGAACTTATCTCTTTTCTCAAGCAAAATCTGGATGTCTTTGTCTGGTCACTTGAAGACATGGAAGGGATACCACCTGATTCCTCATGCCACAAGTTGAATGTTGATCCAACCATAAAACCAAAGAGACAAAAGCGAAGGCCCCTCTAGATTGAGTTTTACAATTATGATTCTGAATTGTAATTTGTAGATTGAGAAGTTGGTATTTGTAATGTCTCTTACTCTATTTCAAGAATTTGAATCTAGTTCTGAAACCTTTTTTACACAAAAAAATAAAAATAAAATTCATTTTAACCTGTTTAACCGAACTGGATAGACCCGGTTCGGTTTTAAACCGGTTTGGCGGGTTTGAACCGGACCAGTTCAGGTAGGTTTTCCGGGTTCCATGCCCACCCCTAGCTATGATTATTATGCATATATGTACATGTGGCACTCATATTCTAAACAATATCTACCCATTCCTCTACCCTTAAACCTAATTTGAATGAGTGTCACATGTACATGTATGCATAATAACCAGTATACTTGTATGCATAATAAAATTCTTATTATTTAATTACTTAAAAATTAATACATAAGTTAAAATGAAAAGGCAATAGTCATTAGTTGGTATTCTTAATTAGTTCAAACTTAATAATACACGAAACTAAGAAAATAATTAAGAAAAAAAACATAGTAAAAGTGTAATAGAAAGGAAACCCATATTATTTATTTAATTGAGTTATTCATATTTCATATTGTTCAATAAATTAGTTACCTAAAGTAAGTATGAACTTGTATTTCATCAAGTGTAAACAAAAAGAGAAGACAAAAAATGAGCTAATTATTATTTATTTAATTTAATTTAGCATTTTCATATTAGTCAACAATTTACCACCACTCAAGTAAAGGCATGAAATGAATGTGAGAAACTTGATAAATTTCATTAAGTTGTTGGCTATTGGTTATTATATTAATGCATAGTCTATTTTAGAATTGTCAAGATAAATTTGAAATCTTGAAATCACTACTAGAGAAATTTTTTCTTTGCTTGGGAGCACAAGTCCAAATAAGTGCAATATCCATTACATATATATATATATATATATATGTTGATACCAAGAGTAAGCTCATGGTCAACGATCTCCAGATCAAAGGGCTGGCCCACCAGACCACGAGCTGGCAGCTCTACAGTATGGGCCCATGGCCAATCAACTCGCGAAACTCATGAGCTCAAGACCTTCAAGTCCTCCCTCACGAGCTCAAAACCTTAATGTCCCAACTTACGAGCTCAAGACCTTCAGGTCCCACCTGACGAGCTCAAGACCTTCAGAGACCCTCCTCACAAGCTCAAGACCTTCAAGTCCCACATGACGAGCTCAAAACCTTAAGGTCCCGCCTCAAGAGCTCAAGACCTTCAGTTCTCACCTAACCGAGGTCGTCATGCAGCTCTACGACGTGTTAACTGTGATACAACTTGTAAGCCAACTTGCATACCTTATCACTTAAGGCGGATGTGACAGCTGCATTTATTATAAAATTGGCATTTGTCTTCCACATACAGACAAGTAGCTTGCAATTAGTCAAAAAGCATGACATCTACCCTAACTAGGTGTACTTACAAGGCTTCTCATTGGCTAAGCATTTAAAGCTTGTAATCATTATATATCAATTATTACACTATAAATACAAGGAGATCCACCAAATTTATAGATTCACCTCATTTTGTAACATATTTGTCTTCCAAAATATTTGCTCCTCTCATTTATTCTCTTATAAATTCACCAACTTCACCATAAATTTCACGTTTATTGCTCAAAACAATTCAACTACAAATTTCCCGCGTAAACAAATTTGTTTGTTGAGTTAAGGCAAAATTTGGCATCAACAATATATATATATAGCCTTTATGAAGAAGTTGTATAAAATCTGTAGTTATAAAATATATTTTGATGGTAAAAAATCAATTGAGTGAAGATCAATAGATAAAAAATTTAAATATATAAGAGCATTTATTCAAGTATCTTATATAAGTACAAAGCGTGCAACACTAAAGGTAAACTCATGGCGTCATCGCTCTAAATTCATGTGCAACGCATGTGCTATAAACTAGTTGTATAAAAGAAAATGGTATATATTTTATACTAAAAAATGAATGATAATTTTATCGTCGTGCATTATAGGATGGACATTTTGGGAAAATGGCATATTAAAGAGGACTATGAAGGGAATTTTTCTCAAACAAATTGTAACGAGACTCAAACACCGTTCATGCATGGACTTCAATAAATTCCCGCAAGATTAACGTTTCCCTTTGGCTCATTGATTTGACCTATTTCAACGGTCCACTCATACGTGGACTTTTTTCTCCAACTAAAACTTTTATCTATCACTGTTCTTGTGGGGGAAAAAATCATCCTCATAAGAGGGCCAGAGTGAAGAATTAAACCAAACTAAGCCAGGCATGGCAGCAGCCAAGAATATCTCAATGTTTAGAAATCATAGGCTAGGTCAATAAAGGTTGAAAATTACAACCCGTAAATACTCTATTTTGCGGAAAAAATTTAGGTTCTCTGAGAGTACATTATTACTATACTCCAAACCAAAGAAAAACCCACACGTGAGATTTCAAGCCCCATTTTTGGCATCCTTAAACTCATGTGTGAGTTGGTAATTGATCTGAAATACCATATTAAAGTACTCGTAGATTACCGAATTTTCTCTTATTTTACATATATAACCTATACCTAAGAGTTTGTATACATTGACGTCATAGTTCGGCCTTTGATCTCTGGGAATTTAACATGGGCGGTCAACGTAGTTTTGAATAACTAAGAGCATCTCTAATGCAAAATTAAGGTGGAATGTCTTAAGTGAATATGTGGCAAAGAATATTGTATCTTTTGCGAGTTATTATTAGGGACTTTGAAAAAAAAAAGAGAGAGAAATATATTGATTTGATAAATTAATGCTTCACATGTCCATCATAACATTCTCTATGATAATGTCAAGCATTTAATATGTCAAATGATCATTTTTTTTGTCAATTGTCATATTATTTCATAATTATGACTATGTATTGAAGACGCTCTAAACTAGTAGAAAGTTAATAGTTAAAAATTTCAAACTAAATTCAAAATACCAATCAAACTTCCTTATTTGTCACAAGTATGACTCTCTTATCTCACAACTGTAAGGCCGAATATGTAAGTAGAACCCATCCCCTTCTTGTTGGTTGGAATATGAGTTTAAAACACGTAAGATATGAATGTGTTCTCTATAAAGACAAATCTGCCTCTATCTTTGGAGATAGATCTATTCAGGTGGCGCACTAAAAGCGTTGAAATCAAGTATTGTCTTTATGCGTCCGCAGTGTCTTTGTTGTGCGGTTGCACCATGCGGCCCGTGCGACCGCATGGAAGAACCATGTGGCCGCATGGTTTCAAGTGTCGCTCAGCGAGGACCACCTGGACAGATGAAGACAGATATGTCTCTGTAAAAAGACTCGTGTCTTTAATGGAATAACTGATACGGGGAATTTTGCTGCCATTTTCTTTTCTTTCTTTTTTATTAATTTTTTTTCCCACGAAGATTCCTAAAGCACACCCTAGTTGCTAGGTTAAGGTTTGTTGGTTGAAGAAGTCAAGTCAATGGGACTAATATTTTTTGTCAACTTTAATAATAATTCTTAAGATCCAAGAATCCACGGTGCCATGATGGTTAAAAGATAGAACTTACACGTTAAAGAGTGGATATTTTATTGAGTGGGTGCTTAAAATAGTAAAAGCGAGTGTGATTAGATGCAAAGCGTGTATTGGCAATAGCGGAATGAAGTGGTCGCTAATTTCATGCGTTATTAATTATCTGAATCACCGTGTTCATGTCTATATCTTATTTCACCACTTCTTCTCATAGCTATTATGATTTACTATTTGATAGCGTTTGATACGCTACATAAGTATATGACGGTATAATATCGCTCAACATATAACGGTAGATCATTTTCATCCATTAGATGGGCTGATCTAACATAAACAAAGTACGAACTTCAATATTTTTGGAGTACTATAATTTTTTTTCCACATTCTAATCTATAGGTGTAATGGATTTGACGTATTTTATTTTTCATTCAGTTCTAAAGATCTCCTGAATGCGACGTCTATTTAAATTTAAAGTGTGTTTGACTGCTAATGATTTTTCATGGAAAACAGGCTTTTTCCACTCAAATTCCTATGTTGTGGTGTTTAATTGACATTTTTTCCATAAATAATATTTTCTACATTTTTGTCATGTGACCTTATTTGCCTTGAAAGCGAACAAGACATTTTCCTATGAGATGTTTAAATTTTTTGTTTTCTAAGTAATTCACAGTTTGCCCTCCTGGATTTTCATCCTGGTTCTTACGGAGCAGCCAAAATCTTCTCAAACCGTCTCATTATAATTTAAAAAAAAAAATTAATAAACTGCGAACGTGAGTTCAATAGAGAGATTGATGCTTCGAACGTTGTCTATCGCCTTTAGAAGCATGAAACCAAGATACCTGAAGGGCCTCTAATGGAGAGGATCAAAGCCCTTTGAAAAGAACTTCATTGCTTGTCAGTTTTTAGCCATCAACGGGAACGCTAATCCAGCAGCACATTTTTAACTAGACATGCATGGCAATGCAATACCTCAAAAGATTAATTAATTAATTAATTAATTAATTAATTAATTAAAATGGAGACGTAGCCGTGAAGTGATTTTGTCACCCCTTATCTTCGAGCGTCATTGTAGCTCATCATTAGTCAAAACATCTAATGAGAATACCTTAGAGCTTGTTTGAACCCCTTTATTTGTAAAAATTTGGTGAATTTATAAAGAGGAGAGAGATAGAATGTGTACTGAAAATGTAAAAAGATTTAAAATATGTGATTATAATTGAGTAATTGTCAAATCAAATATCAAATTAGTAATAGATAAAATTATAAATTAGGAGAATAAATAGAGTATAAAGAAGTTCAAACAAGCTCTTAGTCAAAATGGTTTCTTCACCAGCAAAAAAAAAGTACGTCTCCAATCATAAATCAGCGTCCTAGGAAACAAAAGACTCCAGGAATTATTATTAATGACATAAATAAAAAAAATCCCTACTGATGTGAAGGATCACCTACCTACCGTACTACTGCTTTCATCATCAACAATTAAAAGCATCTCTAATATTTTGTGTAGGAGACGAGGGTGATAGATACTTAAAGATGTGTAAGGAAAAAAGATTGAGAAAAATAAAAAATATTAGAGATATATAAAAATTTTCAAAAAAAAAATAAAGTAATAGTGAAAATTATGGAGGTTAATGTCTAGAGGTAGATACTGTTGTGGAAATGATGATAAAAAGTGAGACAAAAATAATGAAAAAATAGAAGAAAAGAGAGAAATGTGGTATAAGAAAAGTAAAAAAAATGAAATAAAATTAGGGAACATATATATACAGTCTCTCTGTCTCTCTAGGATCTCGTATATTTCCAATCGTCTTTTTAGTTTTTACTTGTTTTAAATCACTTTTTTCTCTTTTTTTTTTTTTTTGCCCCTCCTTTTTCCTCCGCATTCTCTTCATCATTTCTTGTTCCATTTTTACAAGAGTTTTTCTAAAGAACTAAAGGGACCAATATTGCCTAAAAAATCAAAAAGCTAATGATGTTTCTTAAAACAAGTAGTTTCTGGTTTTTTTGAGTAATATTGGTTCCTTATAAAATCTCATCTTCCAATTTCACATTCTCTACTAATATTATTTTATCATTATTTTAAAATTCATTATATCTCTCCCATTTTTTTCATTTTTTCCCTCTTTTTCTATGTACTTCTTTCAATTTGAATATTGCTATTTATTTAAACTAGATTGTCAATCGTGCGTTACACGGGAAGATATCAAATTAAATTATATCTTAACATTAATATGAAATGTTAAGTAATGTATGCTTAGCCATATTGAAGTGAAATATTTTGATTATCGTATTTTTAACTAATAGTTATTATATTTTACTCGATATGAAATACTATTAAGTGAACTTAGTAGGGATGGTAAAAAACCGTCCAACCCGATACTAGCAGGTACCTGATCCTATTAAGACAAAGAATACTCGACTACACAGGTAATTAGGTCAGTGATAGAGCAAATAAAATTGGCCCGACTTGATTGGTAGGGGAAAGTTATTATACTTTTTACCCGTACTCAATCGGTTTAACCATTTCTTGTCAAAAACAAAAAATATTTACCAAAAATTCTAATTGTTTGAAAAGTAAAAAAATTATGAACCTTATCAAATTAGTTTAGCAATATCAATCGCAATCGTAATTAATTCCATCTTGGGGACACTCCATATTTGTAATATTATTCATTAAATAAAAAATAAAAATGAAAATATATAGATATATAAATGGAATAACAAATTGGGAATTATGCGCATCGGCCTATCTCCAACCCCTTGCCCTACGGGGACAGGACAAAAATTTTTGATGAGTAAGGTAACATGTATAGAATACCGGATCCCAGCCCGGCCCATTATCCTAGACTTCAAGAAATCAAATATTTTATTTTTATTTTTTGTAAACTATGAAATATTAGTTAAACCATATTTACCCATATTTATTATATACAAAAGAAATAACCTGATAACGACTCGATTTTAAAGTATATAAGAAATAATTAAAAATTAACACACATCAGTTACAAAATAGTTTAATCCAACTTAGAAATACTTCCATCCAACTTAGAAATACTTCCTAATTAAAATATATATACATATAATTTTGTAGTAAAAAATAAAAAACTTTGAATATAGATAAATCCGTCAAAATACTTTGGATAGCTCATTTTCAAGTCTCATTGATAAATGGATTTACTTAGAGAATATTCTCTTAGTATTTCAATTTTCAGTTTGATTTTTTTATTAAATTTTTTATTTTTTATTTTCTAATTCAATTTTAAAGTTTCTAACCAAAAAAATGAAAACTAAAAATAGTAAAACAAACATATGCTACAAATTTTATCTTAATTATTATTTTTACACCAAAAATTTTCTTTTGTTGCGTGACTTTTTTATTTTATTAAAGGTCTTCAATATTTGTCTACTAATGTAATTATGTTCTTAATTTTTCTTTTGCATTTTTATCATATTTTGCCAACTAATTATTGGTAATAATATTGATTTATATCCAAATATAATGTAAACTTGATTTTAAATTAAATAAAAGACAAATATTTTATAGCACTGTTTGTCAATTCATTTTGTTAAGGTCAAACAATTTTCTTTTTCCTCGTTTAAGAACTATTTAAATGAACAACATCATAATAGATGAAACTTTTTTTCCAAGCAGATGAAACTTGTTAATTAATAAAATATCGATAATATATATATACATATATATCCGTGGAGATAAAGGAGAGAATTGGAGAGAAGGATAATTACCAGATGGAGATAAGGGAGAAAATTGGAGAGATTGAAACAAAATTAAAGGGAACAAAACCCTAATTCCAAAAGCAAGAAGCCACCAGATAAGGAAAAGAGAGAAAATATGGTAAAGAGGAAAGACAATCGAATAAGGAAAGAGGAAAAAAATATGAAAAAAGCACTATTGGATTTTAAAAAATAATAATAATTTGACAAACCGCATGGATAACCAAAGGATGTAAAATGTCCACATTATCCCCATTAAAAGCATTTTTGGAGGGAAAACCGTGGTACAATTGTAACACAGAATAATTTCACATTAATAATATATATATATTGGATGTCTGTTTTCGTTTTAGTTTTCATTTTCACATTAGAAGATGGGTAGGCAGCCATAAATGCATGAGATTCACTTATTAAAAATTTAATGAGAAAATGTCAACTTTCTAGTTTAGATAAATAATATTATTCTTTCAATTTCTATTCAAATAAAATAATCATCTTCTTTTCATATTTCTCCCCCACATCATCTGCACATCCACGTTTACATTAGGGATACTCTTAATCGATCCATGTAAGACCCACTAGGATGGTTCCAAATCATTTCTATTAACCTACGCAAGATAGAAGGAAAGAAATATTTGAAAGTTTGTAAAAACACTGGAGTCGTCACATTGAATGGATAATCAACAATTAAAAGCTAGAGTTGGATTATTATTATTATTATTATTATTATTATTATTATTATTATATGTAAACATTGTTAGACCTCAAGAGAGTCTAAAGGTCACATTAGGACCATACCATGACACACGTTACCAATTCTTCCTTTGAAATAGACCGGATGAGATTGAACTGTATGCATAAATAATGCCAATATGGGTCCAAAATCTTTAAAATAATAGAGAATCTTTAACCCAATTGAACCCTCCTTCAATGAAATGGATTTTAGTGTAACAACTTGCTAGAAAAAGGCAAAAAGCACTATAAAAATTTCTAATTTAATAACTTGGAGTCTTGGACATGATCCAAAAAGAGGGCAAATTATTTTTAAGTTAACTAGCACGGAGTTCCCTAGCCTTTACATTTTTTTACGTTTGCGTGTTCTAACTTTTGATTTTTAAAAGTGGTAAACCTTTTAAAAATTAGCAAGTAGATGCATTTCATTTATCTTTGCTCGTGAACATCACCTAACCATTTGTATTGCAAGTAATAATTTCATCATTTCATTTCAAGATTCTTTTGAAAGGTATAGAGAACTTCGTCGGCTATGTGAATGAATCTTGTATGTACAAATTGAGCCTTCATACAAATGGTCAGGTGAGGTGGTGGACAAAGATAAACGAAAATTAGACGGTCTTCACTAAAATGACACGTCTTGCTAGTTTTAAAAGATCTTGGACCTTTATCGCCAAAAATCAATCGTTAAGACCCCTAATATATAAAGAAGTGTAAGGGATAAAGATCCCAAGTTCTATTTATAAGTTGAAGAAAATATAGTTGGTCTTCATTTGCTGCTGCAGATTTCCATAATGCCGCTTAATTAATGGGTTTCTGGTTCATGATTTGGTCCTACTGAGGTCTGAGGACACCTAACTAGACCATTTGTTTGGTGTCCAAGAAATTCCTTCTCCACAAGTTGACTTCAAGACTGCTATTTGCACAGTGACACTTCATCGTATGAAATTCCATTCCCAATCTCCATCCGATTCCTTTCCCATCTATTCATGGTAGAAGCCCACTGATATCGCTTTATATATCTCAGTTTCAACATAAACAACTGAACAAGACAAACAGACATCTCTTACCATCAAGATCTGATTTTGTTCAATGCCAATCCTAGTTTTCCTCTTCCTTTTACTCTCTTCTCTACAGGCATCAGAGGTGCTTTCTTGCGAGAAACTTGATCGGGATTCGCTTTTATCCTTCTATAAACACCTCTCTCTCCCTCCACGAGGGGTTCCCCTCAACTGGTCATCAGCGGATTGCTGCAAATGGGAAGGTATAACCTGCAACCAGGAGGCTCGTGTCACCGGTTTATCTTTACCGGGGAAGGCTCTTATGGGAACCATAACTGAGTTTCTTGGGAACCTTACATTTCTTTCTCACCTAAATTTATCCCGTAACAAGTTATCTGGTCCTCTCCCGTTCACACTTTTTCATACCTTGGGTAATCTGGAATCACTTGATTTGAGTTTTAATCTTCTGTCTGGGACCCCAGACTATAGCTTGCCTGCTTCAATTCACACCATAGATCTATCCAGCAATCAGTTTAACGGGTCGAGTGAATCTCAATTGTTCCATGGTGTACCGGGTTTGATCAGCTTCAATGTCAGCAACAACAGTTTTACGGGTCCCCTTCCAACTTCTATTTGCATCAATTCCGGTCTTGTTAAGGTTTTGGATTTCTCCAAGAACAAATTCATTGGCAATGTATCACAAGGCATTGGAAGGTGTTCTAAACTGGAGATTTTCAGGGCAGGTATCAACTCTCTCTCAGGATTGCTTCCTTATGATCTTTACAGTGTGAAGACACTGAGAGTAATCTCTTTGCCTAACAACTACTTCTCTGGACCTCTCAACGATAGCATAGCTCTTCTCTCGAATCTCACCATTATAGAACTCAATGACAACGAATTGACCGGTGAGGTCCCCAAAGATATTGGGTTGCTGTCGAATTTAATCCAGCTGATTCTCCATACTAACAACCTAAATGGTTCCGTGCCACCTTCTTTGATGAATTGCACCAGCCTCGTGACGCTGCTCCTGAGGAATAACCATTTGGGAGGAGAAATTGCAAATCTTGATTTCTCCAGGCTCCAGAAACTGGAAGCTATAGATTTTGGAACCAACGGCTTTGTCGGAAATATTCCAGTTAGTCTGTGCTTGTGTAAATCCTTGATTGCCGTTCGGTTTGCATATAACCGGATGACTGGAGAAGTTCCGGCCTGTATGGCCGGCCTGAAATCGTTGTCGCACCTCTCACTTTCAGACAATTTCCTGTCCAACGTTCTCGGTGCTTTAAGGATTCTGATAAGGTGCGACAATCTGACAGTTCTTTTCCTGTCAAGGTGCTTCAATGACGAACCTGTGCCAAATGATTACAGTTTATTGCATCTAGATGGGTTCCAAAATCTACAGATTCTCACTCTGGGTGGATGCCAAATGAAAGGTGAAGTGCCTTTTTGGATTTCAAAGCTAAAGAAACTTAAATTGCTGAATCTGTCATACAATCAAATCACAGGACCGATCCCCAAATGGCTGGGAACGATGCCTAGCCTGTTCATCCTGAACCTCACTCAAAACCACCTGACAGGAGAGCTTCCTAAAGAAATAGGAAACCTCAAAGCTCTAATAGCTGATGACACAGACTCAAACTTGAGCCATTTAGCATTCCCTTTCATGTTCAATAGTCTCCAATATAATAGACTATTTAACTTGCCAAGGGGAGTAAAAGTTGGGTATAACAGTCTGGCTGGGAAAATTCCAGCAGAATTAGGCCGCCTGAGGCTTCTCCGTGAACTGTTTCTCAACGATAACCACTTTGATGGAAGCATTCCAAGTGAATTATCCAATCTCGACAATTTAGAGATACTGGACATGTCGAATAACAATCTCTCCGGCAGGATCCCAGAATCACTAACAAAACTCCATTTCTTATCATCTTTCACAGTGGCAAACAATGATTTAGAAGGAGAGATTCCAAAGGGTGGTCAGTTTGACACATTCACAAACACTTCCTTTGCGGGGAATCCTAAACTTTGCGGGCCATTACTGCCACGAGCATGCTCTGCAACAGGCCCTGGAGATCAAAACAAGACAGTGCCACCGGCCGAGAAGGAGGAAGATCATGAAACTTCATGGTACACTATTCCATTCGGGTTGGGATATATGGTAGGATTTTTTGTGGTGAGTATCAGTATAGTGTTCAAGAGCTCACGGAAATGCTTTAATTAATATAAATATCGGAAGCTGGTTTTGTAGAAAGAGTCTTTACAATGTAGAACTACACGACGCTCTTCCGATCTGTAAAAATTGGGAATTTTGCAGTAAAAAAGCAAAAAATTACAAAGCAATGTGAATTTTGACAGTGGTGGTGATGAAACACTTACCCAATCCACCATTGTTGGGGTGAAATGTGATTGCAGCAACAAGCGGTGGTTGGGAGATCGCCGCCAGTGAGAATAACCACCGGTGAAATGCATTTGCAGTAACAAAGAACCTTTTCACTCGTCTGATCAATTCTCACCCGATTCTTTTGCTGAGTTGTTCCAAAAACCAATTTGATTTTCCTATATTATTACTTGTATACTGCTATGCGGTGGATACCGACCGATTGAAGTGTAAGAAGAAAAGAAGAATGGGAGAAGGTTGGAATGGAAGAAGAGAGGAAGGCAAAATGTGAGGAAAGGCATACCACCATCTGTGATTTGTTTGGGTGAGCGGACAGAAAAGCCTCCCTAAAATCGGCAATTATTAGAGAACCCATGCCTGCACTAAATATGTGCCAAGAGACCGGAACTAAAGATTTTGCCTTCCTTTTCTAAGTAAGTGTATCTCGTGTCAGGGGAAAGTGCGGGTGAAAAGATTAAGGGGTTGTTTGATTCGTTGTTTTATAACATATTAATTTCATATATTGTTTATTTGACCACTGATTTGATAACTGTTTATTTATAATCACAAATTTTAAATTTTCATTAAAGCTACACCACTTATTTCACCTCATTATAATTTCTTACTATTATAATTCAATTGTAATAATTGATAATCAAACAGGCACTTAAAAGAAAGGGCAGGAAGGTAAATATGAGACCAAATTTCAGTTTTAGAGTCACTCACGGCTTTATAATTGCCACACTTATTTTTTCAAATGAATTTAAATGTGGTTTCACGAACCCACATTTGGTTTTACATACCCACATGAGGTTTCAGTTACATGTGGGTCAGTATACAATATGAGTAAGAATGACTTCTTTATGGAGTCATTGAATGACACTAAATAAAAATTTGGCAAATTTTTTCCCAAAAAATTGTTCGTTGATCTTAACACTATTTATTATTAGGAGAAAACTCAAATTTGAATTTTTGTCCCCACATTGGAAATGCTCCTATGGTTTTGTTAACAAAGAATTGGGGTTGGTGAAATAGTTGTCAAGTCGAAAAATCAAACTCATAATGTTTCTAGTATCTAATACAAATCAACTTGTGCTAGCTCTTTACATGGGCAATTTTTTGTTGACCCTTGTCTACTAGCTATGATGGGCTTTTGTGAGTTAAATTAGATTATATGGCGTATATAGATTAGAAATTAAAAATAAAAAGAAAAAGAAAATAGAATGAGTACTAGTTCACTGATAAGTGAATAGATTGGGGGGATGTGAAGCAATTTTCAATTTTTCCCATACGCAAAGTCCCATTTTAGCCTTTTTTTGCGGCTAGATTTTTCAAGAGTAGCGCTGAAGCTGAACTGATAAGGCGGGCAGCAATGGAGGCAAACTCTGTTATCAGTTCATCTGCTGCTTCTCCATTTCGTGCATATTCGGTGAATCATAATCTCTTCTCCTTTAATTCTTTTCAATTTACACCAACATATTCAAGAACCCACCTCAGTTTCGCCTCAAATTCTCCCAAATTTTCATCTTCTTTTTTCTACTCTTGTTTCCGTAAACGCCCGCGTCTTCTCTTGTCCTGCTCCAGGAGTTCTCTTTTACGTCCATGGGCTCTAACCACTGATGAAGTTGCTGAAAAATCCAGCCCCAAGGACGTGATGCCCAAAATGGACAAAAGTGGTAGATTATGTAGTCCTAGAGCCGCCCGAGAACTTGCTTTGTATGTCTTCATTTTTGCTCCCATTTTTCATTTTCTTTTTGTGTCCTTGCATGCACTAGTCAACATCTTAAGGATTTCTTGGGTTTTTTATTGAAAGTTTTTTGGGACTGATGGCGTTTTAGGATGATTCTTTATGCGGCGTGTTTAGAAGGGTCCGACCCAGTTCGCCTTTTTGAGAAAAGATTGAATGCCAGAAGAGGTAAATGTTTATGTTCTTTTAAGTATCAGCTCACCAAGTATTCATCTTGCAGTTTATTCTAGAATTTTGGAATTTAGCATCATTTCTTTGTACATTTTCTATGTACTTTTAATTCTAGATCTTTTATTTATTTTAGGTTTTATCATCTTTTATTTTTTTCTTCAGAGTCTGGGTATGAATTTGATAAGTCTTCACTAACGGAATACAATCATATGAGCTTTGGAGGACCACCAGTGACAACAGAGACAACAGAAGAAGCAGATGAGCTTCTCAGGAGTGACGCAAAGGAGTCTGGAATTCCTACACGACGCTCTTCCGATCTCTTTTATATCTTGAATGCTCTAGTTGAAATTCTTCAAAGTTTTTTGACAGTCAAAGACATTGCCTACCGGCTATACATTACTTTGCAACTAGTCAGGATATTAGAATAGTATGTTCTGATGTCTATTTATTTATAGACTTTCTCATTCTCTGTTCAATAGACTCATTCATAGTGGCGTAATGAGAGTCAAGGTCTAGAGAAGATATAAAGTTACTTCTGTTAATTAAAAACTATTGATGACTATACTGCTCACATTTAAATCACGATGAACTTGGCTAGAAGCGCTGCTTACCTAAGTACTAAAGAAAGTTATTTATGGTGAAAGAGTTGTGAACTAAATTTCTCTTCGTTAATGAGTTGCTAACTAAATGGTTATAAAATTCTAGGAAATCTCATTTGCAACTGTTATGAAATGCCATATTGCTTCATCCAAAAGAGTTTGAAAGTCTTCTCGCTTACAATGGTTTTGTTTATAACAATGAGTACAACATATTATAATATATGGCTCTCAGCACTCCTAATTCACTCTTCCTTTACTCATTAAACACCATCCTTGAAACTATTCAAGGTCTGCTTAAACTTGGTGGGAGAGCCATTCGTAATTAAGTAATCCATCTTGAAGTGAAACAAGACTCTCATCTACACGCCACCTTGAACTGATTTTTGAAATAGAGTATAAGATTTAGGAACAGATTAATTTGTGGAAATACAAATACAGCAAAAATCAATGGTACAAAATCACATGGAGTAACTAGTTTGACACTTGTCATACTCTCTCTCTCTCTCTCTCTCTCACACACACACACACACACACACAAAAACATATTACATCTGGTGGTTTTGCAGTAGATTAACTCCTTCACCTTCATTTATAATTGCGACAGTTCCTAGCTAGTCAAGCATGGATGTATAAATAAGTAATATTTACTCATTTCATGATTGTCTAGCGTGCATATGTACATATGCGTGCAATGCTCATGCTTATAGGCATTGTTTCCATTTATCATTAGATTTCTTAACTTGCATTACCTAACTTTACATTTTCTCTCTCAGAGGCAGAAGTTCTTTCAGCGCCTCCGAAGCTGGTGTACAGTAAATTAAATTTGCAGTAAGCAACAAAACTATGAACTGAGTTAAAGGATGTTATCTTGTAGTTGAGGTTGTCTCCAAATATAATTCAAAATTCTTGAGTGTTTACGTTGTTTATTTGCTGCAGCTTCACTAGGAAACTTTTGGTAGCAGTTGTAGAGAAGTGGGACCGTCATGTGCTTGTGATCAATAAAATTGCACCGCCTAATTGGAAGGTTTGATACAACTCTGTATACTGTAAGATGTTTTTGTTGAGAGCTTTGCTTCATTCCAGAAGTTATTACGTGTAGTCCCCATGCACGTGTTTATGGGACTTACAAAATTATGCTTGTTCAACATAAAGGGTTCACGTGGAATTGATTCTTCAAGAATCAATTTCTTCCAACATTCATTCTTCACCACACATTCTTTAAACAAATCTTGTTTCACAATTCCCCATGCTACTTTTTAACCACATTCTCAAAAAGCACTCTACACAAAATCAATTCTTAAAAAATCAAAACCATACACCCCAAGAATATGTTTTATGGTGCATGTTTTTGAAGAGGAAAAAGAATAATAGATTTCCCTTTGGTTAATTGCAAGTCAATTCCTCTCTCTCTCTCTCTCTCTCTCTCTCTCTCTCTCGGTTGGGGGGGAGGATTTAGTTGATTTTGAGTTCCAACATATATTTGTCTCCAATAAGGATTAGCAAGAAGGTGTAACTTTAGCATTTATTTTTATCGCACTGCAATATAGTTATTTTGTTCAAGTATATTACAATCTTTTGCTTTATAGCCTGATAACTTTTTTCTTGTTTGTTGAAGGGAATTTTATTTAGTGTCCTATTTGCGTATCCAAAGCACAAAAGTTATTGTAATCATGAAAATTTCTTAAGGTTTTTGGAAAAAAAAACTCTGGCACAAGAGAGAGAAGAAACCTTTTCTGGATCACCATGACACTGATGATACACCTACTGAACTCTAATGTGGAGAATGGAAATTGGCATAAATTACCGCAAAGTAGTGTCTTATGTCACGTTACAGTCACAACTAAGAGCCCTTCAGCAGTTTTCAGTCAAGATGGCTGTAGGGTTTCATTTATCTGTTTCACACGTTTGTTCACCTGCAAGACATTAGTAGAAGGGAAGGAGATGATAGATTGGTGTGAGCTAATCAAATGAATTTTAGCAACTAAGAGTTAGCCAAAACCTCTTAGTAGAAGGGAAGGAGATGATAGATTGGTGTGAGCTAATCAAATGAATTTTAGCAACTAAGAGGTTTTGGCTACGTAGCCCCCCTCTCTCTCTCTCTCGCTCTCTCTCAGTATGGGGTTCTACTTTTCTTCTTTTGTGCGTATCTAAAACTGTGTATTTATCTTTTATTATAGGCATGTATAGTCCCCGTACTCTTAATTATGGGTTGCAATACTTAAGAAGTCAGTATGAATATTTAATCATCTATCACAGTTCACATTAATTGTGTTGACGTCATAACACAGTTTAATGACCTTATGCAACAACTTGAGAATACCGTACTCACTGTAATATTCTTCAATTTCAATCACAATGAACATCAAAGTCATGAAGATTACGCACTTAATAATAATCTTTGTGGATGCTTTTTTTTTATCTTCCGTTCATTCTTTTGCTTAGGATGAACCGGCAGGTAGAATCCTGGAGCTTTCAATTCTTCACTTAGCTATGTCTGAAATAGCAGTGGTTGGAACGCGGCACCAGATAGTCATAAACGAGGTCTCTTACTTTCTTTAATTGTTTTGGTATTTTACCAATGCATTCAGACAGCTCTTTGTAAACAATAAAAGTACTTAATAGTCCACTGACAGAACAAGTCAATCCCTTAATTGCTTAGGATGTATCTTAGGCATCTCCATCCAGCTGATTTGAGTTGAGACTTGAGAGACCCGCGTCGTTTCCTATTTTCTGTCGGTCCTTGATTGCGCATTTATTTTTGGCCATTAGTAACATATGCACTGAACATATGTGACTTTCTTGAAGGCTGTTGATCTGGCAAAGCGGTTCTGTGATGGGGCAGCACCACGGGTAATCAATGGATGCCTGAGAACATTCATGAAAGATTTCAAAGGGAATGCTAATGCCCGCGAATTGAAGATCAAACAATCTGTAATAAGTTGAGTTTGAGCTACCAAGCAAAATGTATCAGGCTAATTAAGTCCCAGAAGCTTGAGCAACATGGGATGCTGATATCTGAAAGACCTCCTAGAGAGGATTGCTGTTTTTTTGGTGGTAAAAACCACGGTTAGAGAACTTGGCCTAGAGTTTAAATGCATCAACGATCATTTGGCTGTTCTGACGGATTTCTGATTCATACGGAGAGCTAAGTTTTGTATATGGTAAAGCTGTGGCCATTCCAATGTTAATAGACATATTACATTACATGCAATGTTTAGGCCAAGGCATGATAGCCTGTATTTATATATCTTTCAAAAAATCTACAGGTTGCAATGTCATTTACATTACTGCTGAATGCGTTTTTAACATTTTTACTTATCTTGAAACAAAAATATCTACTTGATAGAGGCTGAGAAACTGTGTTTTCTAGTTGTAACATAATGGATAATTTATACTCTTAGTCCCCCCAAACTTTCAACTTCCATACAATTTTGTATTGAACCCTTGACCAAGGGCAAAAATTATCTCCCGTCAGATCTATAGTGGGATTACCCAACTATACGCACACGTAGAGAGAGATTACAAGGAGACATAAACACTATGGCTCCCTTATATATAGGGGTTCACACAATTGTCTCAATAATCTCCCTTCATGTGTGTGTATTGCCGGATAATCTCGTCATATATCTGGCGGGAGATCATTAGTGGACCAAGGGTACAAACATCTAGACTATAAAGGTCTTAGCTCATTTTAAGGGATATCTAATCTTCCATTTATAATGATGTTCATTCCTACTAATGATTTCCCTCCATTTTAGCCGTTAAACCCTTCTAAAATAACATGTTTGGCCTTTCACAAAAGGTTCTCAACCTTTTCAAACATGTAACAAATCCGTCTCTATTCTTTTTTCCCAATCTTTGGGGTTCCCAACTTTTTAAAATTTTGCACGAGAGTTTCTTCCAATTTTGCCTTTAATGATAACGAAAATGATATATTAGACTATCAAAATCTCACACATTAGACTATAAAAAGTTAATAAAAGTCAAGAAATCAGCTTTGTTTTCATTGATGATTGTATCTCTGTACCAAAGCTGATTGAAGATGGTGATAATTGTTTTTTAATTGAAATATATCTATAAGGATGAGCGTATTACTTAAATTCAAATTTCAATTTGACATTTTATGTGCTTAGGAAATCAAGACAAACAATTACTCAATTTGACATTTTATGTGCTTAAGATATCAAGACAAACAATTACTTACAATCCTTATTTTGTTTGGCTGGGCTTACAAAATTTTCACGAGGCCCAGCCAGCATTTCCCGGCGTAAACCCTAGCAAAACGCTAAAGTCCCCAATCTCATCAGAGCTTTGCCTCTATAATAATGACCGCTCCCCTCCTTATTTTCATGAGCTCGATCAAGCCGTCTCTAATCTTTTGTCTAATCTGATTGTGATTCCATTTCTCCGTTGACGGAACTATGAATTGGAATCAATCTTCTTCAGTTCCTTGATTCTGCGGATGCCCTACACATTCATTTTGAATTTATATTTTCGTTCGAATCAGGTGTTTTGATTTTAGTTTTTGATTTTCGTTTTGCTTGGTTGGGGGGCGTTGATGAAGATGGTGATTGGGGATGACGATAAAAATCAATCGGATTCCCACTGAAAATCCATGATTTCAACAACCAGCTACTTCTGACTCCTCACCATCAGTGCATTTTCAATGCCCCGAATTTCTTTAGAATAACTTTTTTTAGAAGTATCTAGGACACACACACACACAAAAACTCTCTCTCTCTCTCTCTCTCTCTCTCTCTCTCTCTCTCTCATTTTCATAAATTTCGATGTTTAATTTTTTGAATTATTTTATAATTTTCATGCTGAAAAATGTGCTTTCAGCGGGCCGATGATGTGAGAAAATATTTGCTACTCTTGATTGGGATTGAAAACGATTTCAGTTTCATCTGATGATTCATATCCACCAAGATCTCTGAGGCCAATTTCTTCAGTCTCTCCTTTGAGTTTTGGTTTCTATTTTTTAATTTTTTTCTAAAATAGTATTTAATCAAATACATATATGAAATTAAAAAAATTATCCTTTTTACTCTGCATGAAAAAAATTGAGAAATGTGCAAAAATGACAGATTTCGATGGCTAAGGTCTCCAATTTAAAAAAAAAAAAAAATTGCTAGATCCTTTCTAACAGATTTTCATCCAATTTTTTAACAA
The DNA here is from genome assembly GCA_963692815.1 of Nyctanthes arbor-tristis. Taxonomy (NCBI): domain Eukaryota; kingdom Viridiplantae; phylum Streptophyta; class Magnoliopsida; order Lamiales; family Oleaceae; genus Nyctanthes; species Nyctanthes arbor-tristis. The sequence continues at coordinate 20,449 of CAVNYN010208759.1, forward strand.
AAAGCATAAAAAAAAGTTCTTTTTCTAATAAAAAAATAATTCCAATAGTTTTTCAATGTGTGATTCCAGTTACATTGTACTTTAAAAAATGGACTAAACTAATTATATTCATGCATACTGTACAAATCTTATCATTAAACTTTTATTTCTCGATGGATTGAGTTTGCAAACAAGTACTAATAGAGCTCCCTTGAATGGGTTCATAATCATCACTTATTATCCCATTCAAAATTTGTACCAAACTGGTACTCGAGTTTGGGAATGGGACAGAGGTTGGACCAATTGGAGGAGTACAAAGTAGTGGGAGGAATGTTAAGTCAGGAGAGACCCTAAGAAAATTGTTGAAAGTAGTTTAACTCACTCATTGGGTAGAGGCATAGGGCAAATTCTCATGCGAGTTGGCGCAAACTCTTCTACTGCCATGTCGTATGTTGTATTAGCTTCCTTGTACAAAGCATGTGATTTAGCACATTCAAGTTAATCTCATCTTTCAAAAATGACTCTCAAATTCTCAATTTCATAAAATCTACCATATTTTGAAAGAAAGATGACTACAAAAGAGAGACGAAAGAAGGATTAGAAGACGAAGAACTAAGACTTGTATTAGACACATTGTCTTTAAAATAAATTTGTCACTCAAATTTGTCACCGATATCTTAAACGTGAAAAAGAAGAGAGATAAATAGAAATTTAAAAATAATAATAAAATAGTAGTAGTAGAGTCTTGGATTAAGGTCCAAAAATAGACCTTACACAAAATACGAGGGAGGAAAAGTGAGGAAAAAATAGTGTAAATGAGAGAAAAATGATTAAAAGAAAAAGAAAATTAAAAAAAATATGGGGTCCACAATTTTTTTTGTGTCTTCATCTCTCTTCTTTAGACCATGACCATGACCAGAAGTATTGGAGATGCTGTTAGGAGAACTGAACAATTCCGTCATATGGATGTGATAGTCACACAGTTTAAGCGTAAAAATAAAAAGTCGTGTAAAATTTGTGGCTCATTACAACAAAACTTGAATTATACTAGTTGCCCATTTTCAATCACAACCTTTAACATTTTGTCACACAGTTTAATTGAAAATAAAAAGTTGTGTAAAATTTGCAGCTCATCTCAGTATAACTTAAGAGCTTGTTTGAAGCTCTTTATTTTTGCAATTTTTAAAAGGAACTTATAATTAGTGAAAATGAGTGGTGGAGATTTAATTGAATTTTGAAATGTGTGGTGATTGTTAAGTAGTATCAAATCGACTGTCAAATCATAGTAGGTGAATTTATAAATGGAAAAAATAAAGAGAGTCAAATAAGGATTAATTTAGACTAAGTTCCCATTTTTCCAATCCGTGATTTGCAACCCCCTCAAAGGGGCGCGCAAGAAAAAGCTTCTCTACTAGACAACTGTAATAATTGGAAAATATGCACACATATTTAAATAAGGCATTGGAACATACTATTTTCGAATGTGGGACAGTTATTCCCCCAACACTTAAACCCATGTCTTTTTGGTACACTTTGAGAATCAATTTCTCATTCGCTTGAAAATTATTCTGAGCAAACTAATACATGATTTCGAAGCTCTCACTAAAGAGAACATAAATCCAAATTTATATCTCAAAAAAAAAAAAGAATCGGATCTCGCTTAAATTTATGTCCAAAATACCTATATTTCCAACAATTATGAATTTTATCTTTTATTTGTAACTACTAGTTGCGGATCCTGCGTTGTATGATGTCCGTAAGAATTGTAAAATAGATCTAATAATAAATTAAATGAGTTTTATAAGAATAATTTATGTGTTGAAGTAATTTAAAATGTCCTATTAAAAGTTGACATATTAGTTCAAAAAGGAACTTAACTGAAATTGGGCCTTAGTCCAAGACCCTATCTTTGTTGTATCGGGGCCTTAGTCTGAGGCTTTGTGTCTGAGGCCCTGAGTCTAGTCCTTGTCCGGACCTGCCTTATGTATTTCCATTCCTATTTGAATAAACAACCCCTTGCGTAAAAAAATAAATAAATAAATAAAAATAATAAAAATAAAAAACTGAAATCATCATCATCATCAAACTAGTAACTAATGGAACTTATAAATTGAATTCAATTAGAAAATTTAATATTAATTACTATTTAATTTACTATAAGAAAATGATCTTGAACTCAAATTAATAATGTATGATCAAATGAATTAAATTATAAATTCATAAATCATTTAACATAACTGTATTTGAAAATAATCTGTAACCAATCATTGGTTAAGTAATAATCTTATAATGTACTTTAATAAAAAAAAATTTTTTACAGTCACACGTCCAACTACATTTCGCCATGCCATGAATTTGATTTATAACAAATTGTTGATTCTAGATTCAATCCTCTATAAATATTATTATTGAACTCTAATAATAACTAATTTAAAAATATAAGAATGTTCAGAAAAAATAAATACACAATATAAAGTAAAAGCTTTACTATAAATAATAATAATTGGGATAATTTTACGAATGATATCACTAATATATAAAAGTGAAAATGTGCGTAAAACACTTACTTCCACACTTTATCCGTCGCTTTTTCTTTTAATACCAAAAATATCTTGGTGTAATTATTTTATACATTTAAAATCTTAATAAATGACTTCTTTCTTAACCCATCAAAAGTTAGTTACAAAACTCAATTAATAACCATTTTTAACCTATACTATAGTGAAATCAATTTTAAAATTTTTAGTTTTAATTGTTTTTTGATAACTTGACTTTTAATAAATTTATAAATTATATAATCATTTTTTTCATTAACTTTTTCTTCTATGGTACAATTCTAATGTATTAATAGCAAAATTTCATTTATGAAAATTAAGTTCTTTGAATTTTCTATTATAGTTTTTTGAGTCTCACTGTTTTATTTATTATCACAACACAATATGTTAAATCTATAAATATATGTAATATTTACTTATTCACTACAACAACACTAAAATTTTAGTGTGCATATATCTATTCATCTTAAACGTATTTTCAACATATACAAATACTATTCAACAATATTCTTACGTTTTCAAATCACATGTCATAGCATGTTACAGGAATAATGACATGTTTATTTCAAAGATTGGTAGACTATATTCAATTTCTTTTCTATTTATCGGTATTCCTCTTGTAATGGAGAAATTTACCAAAAAGATTTGGAAGCAGTTGGTACGGACTCTTATGTGTGTTTTCCATTTTTTTCATTGGAACTCTTATATAACCAATTAGTTTATAATGTGCATTTTATGATGATCTACTACATATGCAATTGCAGGAAAAACGGAAAAAGTAATAAAAGAGAATACTATAGATAGTGGAATAATAATTACTATTAGCTTGATGCAACTTTGTTTAAATAAAGTAAGCATTTTACTTTTACTTTCCTCAAAGCCATAGAAAAATTTCAATTATCATATAGAAGAATAGAAATTAGAAAGCATTATATTGAGAAACAATTGAAAAGATGAATGCTACCAGAAGACTTCATAATGAGAATATTTCTTTTTATTTAGTCTTTTTTCCCCTCTTTATAGTTTTATGCATCTATTATCGTGGTATGATGAAAACTCTTATATATGTTGTTAATCTTTAATGTTAGAGTGAATACTTTTGGAGTTATTATACATATAATGTGCAACGCACATTTGAACTATTAGTATTTATAACTTACCCTCACTCGTTGACATGTATTAATGTTCACATTAAGATATTTAATTTGATCATAATTATGAAAAGAATAAAAATAAACGAAACTTGTTAAATAAGAAACAAACAAACAAGGCCTAAAACATAATGAAAAGAGAAAAAAAAAAAAAGCTTAAAAAAGTGTCTCTTTTAATTATGTAGATGTAGAGAAATTGATCAATGTTAAGAATTAGGTATGCCCCAGACTGCCAACAAATAATAGGTACCCCTACCTTGGCGAGTTAGTGAACTGTGTAATAGGCAACCATTTAGCATGATTTAAGGGGACCTTGAGTCAGCCGCCAGCGACCTGACAATATCTTTACCCCCATCCAATTTTTGGGCCAATTCACCCTTCGTACTACCAAAAAATGTACATCCTACAGTGATGAACTTGCTCTTCTTTTCACACAAATTTAGTTAATATAGTTGAAGTATTAAATTTTTCATATATTCTTTTATATATATCCTTATTTATTTTCATTCTTTGGAAATATTTCCAATGAACAAACTACAAAGTATTGAAACCGGAGTATTATATCAATCGCCTTGGGTCTATTCACATTCTGCATCGTCTTCCAGAGAAGGTGAGTGACCAAAATTAAACAAAGATTTCAATTGAAATTTGGGGAGAAAAGCTTAGGTACCATCCTAAATAGTATATCCAACTAATAGTTGTACTACATATCATTAAATATTTCCATGTCATTTCATTTAATGTCAATTTCATTTATTATTATTATTTATTAATGGCAAGTCAATTTCATTTAATAGTAGTGAATATTTCTTATTCCATTCTTACCTCTGTAATGCCTCAGCCGTGAGCTACTTCTTTGCTTCTGCTCGTCAAGGGTTTAGGTATAGTTATTATTATTTTAAATGGTCATTATTTCTCATTTTAAAACTGTTAAATTTCATGATTTAATTGATTTTATTTTTATAATTGAAGTCTATAATAAATCCATATTACAGAGTTTAATTGTCCATAATGTTCATCATTCTAACGTCAACGGTTAGCAGTGATGAGGCCGGTGATTCTTATAGATCTTGACTCGATAACATTGACATATAGACACCCGTGCCCGAGGCTTCTCGAGAGCTCAATTTACATAGATTCTATGTGCCTAAATTTTTGAAAACATGGAAAAGAATGAATATGGAATATTTAGTAAGAAATCTTTGCACATGTAGGTTTTCTTTTAAAAACGTGAGTTTGGGTCCGAATTATATCATAGACTTGTCTTGCCCCGAGCGCTTAATATAACTTGTTCGGTTGGTACTCGTACCAAGGTTTTGATCACAGGTCACCTAGGTGCCTCACAAAACTATAACTAATTCTGAAGGTTTGATCATAGACTATATTGGTAGTCTCCCACAACCCAAATAGAAGTGCCTTGGCACTAAACATTTCATGTACCGACTATAATTCTGTTCTGAAATTGATAGAGAAGATCTAGATGTAACTTCTTTTCTGAAAAAGCATTTGTGCTTTTACTTACAATGCAAAATATGAAATATTACACATACAATTATCATGAAGCACAATAACATGTAATACATGGATATTTCTCAAATATTTCATTCAAGCATATTCAAGGAACACATAGCAAAGAGTGTAAAGATGACTCACAATAAATCCCTAATCGGGATTACTTTGCAACATCAATTCTTTCTTTTCTTGCTTCCTTACTCGTAAGCACAAAGGTGCCTTCAACGTTTCCTTTTACTTTTTATTTTGGAGTGTATAAAGAGAATCTATTACTTATTTAAAATTAGTATTTACTCTCTATTGTCTCCACTTACATGATTTGTTCTAATTTCTTGTGATAGAAAGGCAAGGAGTGTCATAAAGGGGGAGAGGGAGAGAGAGCATAAGATGGAGAAAAACAGAGAAATGAATGAAACTTTGTTTGTACGTTGAAACTTGGTGGCCAAGCATGTGTATTTATACTCAAATCTTCAAAGGGCTAAAGTCTTTGGAAATTATTATCTTAAGTTTCTAGACTTATAACTAAGCCTATACAATATATCTTGTTCACATTGGAGTATATTATGTGGGGTATGTTTAAAGAATATCTTTAATTTAAAATATTTTCCGTTCCTCAAGTATAAACCGATTAAATCAATTATAAAAAAAGAATTAAAGTGAGTTTGTAACATTATTTGATCGTTGTCATATTACTTCGGGTCGTTACAACCTCACTTGTCTCTCTCTCTCTCCTCTCTCCACACCCACCGTCGAATAGTCACCTCTAATTCTTCTATCTTGATACATATTATTCTATCTTTAGTTTCTACTTATGTCAATTGCCACTTTTCTTCCTTACATGTATAAATTAATTACTCTCTCATCTATTTTAACGTTTTCATCTACTCGATTTTCAGTGATAATTGCATATTAATTAATAAGGGCTTGTTGTTCAAAATATTATTCGATTACAATTATTTCAATTGGTTAATTTTAAAATAAATTTTACTATGGATTGACATTTCTTTTGTTAACTTTACAATGACTTTGGTATATTTGATATTTGATACATGATTTAATGGCTCTAAAAAGATTTTTGAAGACACCAACACAATCTCAAGAATAAGTTGTTGAAATATGCTTCGCCGTTTTCGTCAATAAGAAATATCCAATAACAAAGTGCTAACCAAAAGTTTGGAACATAGTTTCATTTTACAACCTAACAAAAATTATAGATAAGTATTAAGCAACTCAGACAACATCTTTAGTTATAAACCATTGGATCGGATTAAAAAAAAAGAAAAAAAAAAAGATAAATGAAAATAGTAACATGCGACGAGACTTTGAAGAAAACCATTAATGAGATTGAGGTGACTACTCGTTAGTGGGTGGGGAGAGAGGAGAGAGGGAAAAGTGAGGTGAGAATGGATACTGTCATTAAATTAGAGTGACTTGCCATTTATAAAAATAATAATATTAAATAAAATTGACATTAAATGCAATGACATGGAAATATTTAATGACATGCGGTATAATTATTGATTAAAGGTACCACTTAGGATGGTACATGTGTTGTACCTAAGTTTTTCTCAAATTTGGGACATGAAAAAATTTCAAATTTCATCAACAATTTTGAAGTTAAAATTTAAAGGAATCAAAATTATATAGCACGAGAAACTTTAAATTTCACCAACAATTTTGAAGCTAAAATTAAATCACCCATCTTATCAGAAATTTTATTTTACCTACCCATATGCATGATAACATGCATGTGTGCATATCATATGTGGCATAAATCTAAGATACAAGTACCACCACACTTGTAATTTAGATGTATACTACGTATACACGTAAACATAATAATATATCTGTGTGTAGGCAAAATAAAAATTCTTCCCACGGAATCTATCTCAAATTACCCCAGGTTCAAGGTTATAAATGGATAGAGTTTGATAGGCAAAATTCACCATTAGAATATATTTTTTAAATGGATTTGAATCAATTGTCAATTGATTTAAATTCGACCTTTCACATGCTTCACTCTCTAGCGTCGGAAATTTTTCAAATTGATTTGAATAAAACAGCAACTAATGCAAACTCCACTACCAGGGGCATAGCCAGAAATATTTTTCAGTGTGGTCAATTTTTCTTTCTTTCTTTCTTTCTTTCTTTTTTTTTTTTTTTTGGAGAGGGGTGGGCAAAAATTTTTAAGGAAAGAAAATAAAAATAGTTCAACAATAAAAGAAACTACAAATGACATACTTTACAACAATTCTTTACGGGTTTTCATACTCTAAAATTATTTTATAATGAGTTCATTATCAATCCTAAAACATATCTCTCTACAAAAACAGTTTAACTAACTAATCAACTGCCCGTGAAAGAATTAAAAAGTAAAATAAAAGAATCAAGAAATGAAAGTCAGATAAAATTGGTTCAAAATCAATAACACACATATATACTCTAATGAAGAGATATCTATGTAAATAAATAATAAACACAAAACTAATATAATATGAGAGTTATTTTATGACAGATAACATATTATGCAGTACCAAATCTCACATTGGATTTATAATAATAAAACAGAAAAGTTTGAGATTGGAAGGTAAAACAATTGGAAAAGTGAAAGAAATCCCACGTGACGAGATCTTTACACGGAATGCTGGAAAAGTGCTTACTAACCCGAAACATCCCACATCGGGTCCATAAAAATATGGCATACGTCTCATTTCTTATAAAATAGGAAGTTGGGAAGGGTGATTTCATTACTTCCATGGCCCAATTCTAGCTTGATAGCCAAATGCAAGGAAAAAAATTAAACTAAGCCGTGGATTTTGGGCTCTTCAGTGCGGTCAACCCAGAATTTTAATGGGCTGCTTGAATGTTGAGTGCGGTCCATGGACCGCACTCGTCCTTAATTAGCTACGCCCATGTCCACTACAATGCAGGGAAATATTCCTCCCTGAAACAAAAAGAAAAATCTGACATATGAAAAAAAGAGGGTTGTTTTTGCAATGTTGCATGAAGAGCTACAATGAACAGTTGATAAGTGGGGTTTTTTCAAGTGTTGCAAACTCTATTGGTGTCTCATATTTGACATAAAACAAACAATTTTCCGCAACTTACAAATGGTGAAAATCTACCAGAGTTTTCTTTGAAACTTGTGAATTGGGTGAATCGTAAGAGAGTCAAAGTAGATATAGAACAAGTGAAAGACGCCCCAGTTTTGTCGTCGAATTAATATAAGATCATTGTCGACGGCTATCAATGCTTCCAGGTGAATAGTGCATAGATGGACCAAATTTGGGTATATGAGACCCACATACAAATCATGTTGAACTGTATTTGACGAACAGCAGGCAAAAAAAAAAATAGTAGTTGGGTTCTACTTATCAATGATTGATAAGAGTTAATTTCACAAAAGGTCCCCAACCTTTCAGTTAAGAATCGGTTTCATCCCTAAATTTTTTAAGACTCTCTTGGGTCTCTAACCTTTCATAAATGTGTACAATATGTCCCTTTTGGCACTATTCCCTCAATTTTTCATTAAAAATAACGTTTATACCCTTTTAACATTTTAATTTTATAAACAAAACATTTAAAAATATTAAAAAATAAAAAACCCACACCCCCACCACCACCACCCCCACCTACTTTCCCTTCCAACCTATTGCTAGAAATGACAGCAAAGTTGCTGCCTGCTGCCGTTTCTAGTAGCAAAAATAAGGGGGCAGATTCACTCCCCAAAACGCTGTTAGAAATGGCAGCGTTCTTGCTGCAGGAAACGGCAGCAACTTTGCGATGGTAGCAAATTGGGGGAGTGCCCCCAAAAACGCTGGTAGAAATGGCAGCATTCTGCTGCCATTTCTGGCATCGTTCTTGCTGCCGGAAACGGCAGCTGAATCTCCCCCCAAAACAGTAGCAAGAACGCTGTCGTTTCCAACAGCAAGTTGGGAGGGAGGAGGTGGGTGTTTTCCATTTTTTTATTATTTTTAAAATTTTTAAATGTTTTGTTTATAAAATTAAAATTTTAAAAGGGTATAAACGTTATTTTTCATAAAAAGTTGAGGGAATAGTGTCAAAAACGACCTATTGTGCACATTTATAAAATATTAGGGACCCAGAAGAGTCTTAAAAAATGTTAAGGATGAAATTGATTATTAGTTGAAAGGTTGTGGACCTTTTGTGAATTTAACCCGATTGATAATGGTATAATTGCAACTTATAGTTATGGTGGAAGGAACACTCACATCTTTTATCATTAACCTTTCACTATTTTTTTTTAAATAGTATGAATTATTTAGCCTTTCAAAACAAATTTCTGGTATTTTGAGAGTATTTGCACTAAAATTGTTTAATTGAGATCTTTAAACACGAATGTTGAGTTTTTGATGCTCTTGTAGTACCAAAAGATTTTTCTAACCTTTCGGATAGAGATAAATAGGGAAAACCAACATATAAAAAGCAAGGAGAAATTGTAGGCTTCTCTGACAGCTTGTTGTGTTGATTGGGTACTAGTGCAAACTTGTACTTTAACATAATAATAACTAGTATATTACTCATGCGTTGCACGGGATCTAAATTCCAAAAAACTAATTTTTTTTCAAAATATCTTATTTATCAATTCTAGACACTTATAAGAAAATTTTTCTAAATTAGACATCACAATAAAATGAAATTAACATTTTAATTTAATACAAAACAAACAATAAAATTAGCCTAAATTTTGGAAAACTGCTTTAAAAATTTATTAGTTGCGTTTCTCTTATAATAATCATTGTTACGACATGTCACTATCTTTAACCCTTTACGATTTATCATACAATTGACTATGACTAAATACCAGTTTAAAAAAAAAAAAACCCAATCATTAGTTTATTTACATAAATAGCTCATAAAATTCAAGGGCATGGTAGAAACGGCCCCTAACCATTCATTTTGGCGCTCGACATCCCTAATTTTTGTGTTCAGTTGTAAGATTAGCTCTTTTCGTTTCATAACTAATAACATTAGTTGACCATTGAAGTCGAATTATTTTTCATTGAAATGACCAAGATCACTTTAAAATGTAAAGTAAATGACTATTTAGACAAATGACCTATAATATTTAAAGCTATTACATAAATGACCCCTAATTTTTGTTAAGGTAAAAATTAGATAATTTTTATTAACTTAACTAATAATTAGTTGTGATGAATGTCCAAGACATGTGGAACTTTAAGTGAGTTAACTAATTTTTTTCAAATAAAAGAATGAACTTTTGGATAGTACTCCATGTTAAAATTTATTGATAACTTTTTGATAAAAATGTCAATCAAACTTTTTTTTTTGTCATAATTATCTTATTATTATAACAATTGACCCAAAAAATGCAATCTAATTTACAATCTATTAGTTTAAATGGTAAACAATACTCTTTATCAAAAAGTCTATGGTAAATTTGTTAATGTCCTTCCCAAATAATAATAATAATAATAATAATAATAATAACAACAACAACAACAATATATATTAATAATAAAATAAGTTTGTCTGGCATGATTTTTCCCGCCAATGGTCTGGCTTCATAAAAATTCTGATGACGTCATCTGTGAAATTATATGTTTTATATTTTTTCCTGAATTATCTTCTTCACTACATCTTCTTTATCTTTTCCTTTTCGAAGTTTATACTGATCAATTCATCTTCTAATTTCTATAATTATGTTTGTGTTGGATTCAAATTTCCTTAATTTATCCTCTTTGTGCCTCATCCTCGAATTTTTATCCAATTATGGTTTCAATCTGTTTATAGAAATTCGGATCTTCTAATATTTCTCTTCCTTTATTTTTGATTGTTGATTTGAATTAATTTTCTTTTTATTTCCTTAATCCATTTTCATGATTTCTACTTTTAAGTTTCTGATGTAAAATTTTTTTCTTAACTTTTCATTTATCTTTAATTTTTTATTTGAATTATTATTTTTTTTGAGAATATTTGAATTAATTTTTTTATGTTTTCTTAATTAATCCATTTTCTTGATCTAAAATTAAAAATCGAGGAAAGGCATGCCTTTCCTCGATTTTTAATTTTAGGTTTCCAATCGAATATTTCAATTGGGTGTCGTGTTGTGTTTGGGCTTGAATTACACTTTTAGTTCGGATTACTGTTCTACCACTTGTGTTGTGGGGAAATTTGTTTTTTCTTTTTTTTTGACATTTTACTTTATTTTGTTTTATTTTTTAACATCCCTCTATCCACAATTAATTATTTTATTACATATGGATTAAAATTATGAATCTCCCCTCCTCCCCTCACACACACACACACACACACACACACACACACACTAACTACTCTTGCTAGAAATATTATAATAAGCATTTGAATTTTTTTTAAGCATGCTTCAACAATTCTCGAATTGATTCTTTTAAAATGAAATTCTCGAGTTAACCTATTTTACATATTTTAAATCTAAGGAAAGCCAAATTTGACGGACAATGGTTTTTTTTTTTTTTTTTAGGTGTGGAAAGTAAGTATAGTTACATAAACTGTGCATTACCACTGTTTTTTAAGTACAATTACAATTCACATCATAACACTACAATGCATGTAGATATATATCTTTCTGAAATACAACGCATAGAAATCAGCAATACAAATCCCTATATAGGGGACTACAATAAATCAAACTCCTATACAGGAGACTACAAACTACATATAAAATATAGAAAAACCCCCACATGGGGGAATCGAACCTAGGACCTCTATGTCTCAGGGCCTCAACCTTAGCCCCCTAACCAAATGGGCTAAGGCCTTATTGGCGTGCATTGCCACTATTGTTTTCATGGAAATTAATTAATCATACTTACATTATATTTTACGGAAATTTAACAGAAAATTGATTGCTAATTCTATATTATCTCTTTTTTTAAGTATAGTTATTTTTATTTTTATTTTTTAATTATAAATAGTTAGAAATTCATTTAGAATAAAACTTTTTTCCTTCAATAACCAAAAAAAAAAAATCCAAGTTTAGTATTATACTGGGAAAATGATCGGGACGTCATTTTTCTTTTCTGCCCTAATTTTTTTTATTTTTGTTGTTATGCCCGTGCAACACACGGGTTGAAAAATCTAATAATAATAATAATAATACTGCAATGTTCACTCTTCAACCTGTAAATTAGCTCCAAATCAAACAATTTACACTCACATTTTTTTCCCATACAATATTTATCTAAACCATAATTAGTCAAAGTCTTTGGTGGTACTTCACACCGAAATGGTAATATTTGAGATATATTTTATAACTATGGACATCAATCAAACCATTACACAAAAATCATCATATCTTTTGTAAATTACTTTGGCAATATTCGAAAATTGTAATATACAATATCTATTTTAACAATATGAATATCATTCAAATCATTACTAATAAGAAATAGTTGTGTACTAAAAAACCAATATATTATGATACAATTAGTCAAATTTTTGTTATGTTTAACGTGCAGAAATAAATAAATATAAATAAATGAACAAATAGAAACTCATCTTTTGCATAAATAAATGCATTATTTTCGATTAAAAAATTTCTAAAGTAACAAAATAAATAATTATATACTTTTTAAACTAAATAGTTATAGTTTTTCTAAACATAAACAATTATAAATTAAAAAATAAAAATAAATAAAAAAGTCTATAATAAAGCACTAAATCCTTCGTATTACATAATGAAGTTATTTAATGGTTACAAATTTACAATGAAGTTATTTTTGGCACCAGAATTCTAGAATTGATAATTAAAAAAAAAAGGTTGTAAGGTAAACTATGTATACAATGTTTCTGTTGGAATCAAAATAATATAATTAGTTAGACTTTTGTTATGCTATGCACGTAATAAAATAAATCTACATACTATGCTAATCTAAAAGCCAAAAAGTTTCTTTAGAAAAAAAAAAAGAAAAAAATCCCCCCAAAATCCTACATCTAAAACCGGTAAATAGATCACAGCCTTCCATTCAAGAAAAGATATTAGCCATCAATTTGATGAAGACGTGCCCAATAGGACTAAACCGGTACTTCCCCAAATTCATCAATTAATTGAGCAATTAATCGAAAATAAGTGTCATTTCCACTATTGATAATGAAAAATTCAAATCCATATGACACAATTTCTGAAAATTTCGAGGACTGTAAAAGGAACAATGTAAGATTCAACGAGGACTCGGCCAAAGTTTGCCCTAAATACACAACGCTTCTATCCATTGTGTGTGTGTGAATAAAACACAGCAGTTTTACAATTAACCCCTCAAGTTTCAAGGCAATAGAACATTTCACTTGTTAATGTTAACTTGAATTCATTTTTTTCTGTTCTTTTTTTACTAAATATCAATTGCAACTTTTCCAATTATAAAAATAAAGGTGGTTCACATATGGGTTAAATACTTACATTCCGGATGTAAAGTCACAGGTTAGAACCACACCAACCGCTCTCATAATTTCTCTATCCCCTCCCCAGTATTCCTTTTGTAACAAAAAAAACTATAAAAATAAAGAAAACTTAAAATAAAATACTACAAATCATATTAAGCAACTGAAAAATAATTAATAAAATATAACATAAATGGCATATTTAATTAATATGCCAACTTACCTTCTACATGCGTTGTTGAATGTTACTTTTAAAATTGATTAACTACAATTAAGTTGAATAGAAATTGGTCGGGAACTAATTAATAACGTGTATTTTCATTTAGTTTCTAAGAAATAAAATACAAAGATCAGAAACATATATATTTTTTCATTAGTTCTCAGTACAAATTTGTAAATACTAAAAGAGAAAATCATAATTTTTTCTAAAGCATAAATAATAATTTTTTAAAAACCAAAAGAAGAGGCACGTTATCAAAAAACCAATACACACATATTAACATGCTAAATTAATTAACTAATGCAATTTAATTTATGAAACATTATATTGTGAGGATGGTAATTATGTAATTTATGGCACATTACATTGTTTTAAAAAATGCTAAATCTAAAAAGAAATAACTATTATTTGAACATAAGTATCCCTCCCCTAATTTCCTTCCCCTCCCCTATATCTCCTTTGTATCCAAATAATAATAATAATAATGATTTTTTTTAAAAAGGAACTAAAAGAAATGTATAAGAAATTAAAGTTGTATTAAAAAAAAAAGGAACAAAGTAAGAAAGAAACATATAAGAAATAAACTAAAGAAACAGAAGGAGAGAAAAGAAAGAACTAAGAAAAAGTAAAATTAAAGTAACACGGCTACTTTGCAGCCAATTGTTGATTTTAGTTTCCAAGGCAGGCATGATATGCCTTGCAAATGGAAAACTCTTTCTATAGGAAATGGAAAAGTCTTTATAGTAATACTCAATTTCACAGTCCAACACATCTTTAATGCCTACCATAGGACTTTAAAGGATAGAAAAAAAAAATAAAAAGCAAGAATTTCCCCAATAGGCAAGTCAAATTTTCCCTCCAAAAGCTATGTATATACTATTCCTCTTTATATAATATATAGATATGCTTTAAGGAAAATACATTCTCACCATACTTTTTACTAAATGCACCATATTTTATTTTTGTTAAAGATTTTTAACTTTATTTTTATGATATTATGCCCCTTAATATCTTTTGTTTAATTATTTTGCGCGGTAACTCATTACTTTGATCTTCTTGTTTTTAATAATAACATTCCGTCAAAAAATTTTGATAATATATACTTCAAAATCACGAGAAATCGTATTGTTTTAATTTTATACTTTTCACTATTTTACTTATTTAAAATACTTATTGTTTCTTTTAATGAAATTTTTACAAGATAAACATTATTTTAAATAAGATGTAATAAATATCAAAGAATTACATATAAAACTATAACATAAAAAAATTAAAGACCTAGATATGAAAATTTGTGAAGTTAAGGGATGTTAGATGTAATTGATGTATAGTGTAGTTAGTAAAATTTGTATTGTGAATATAAACATCATATGCTTTAATAGTCTCTTGCTAAGCATGAATAGTGCAGGATTATTATTATTATTATTACTACAAAGGGATATAAGGTAGGGGAGATGTAGGTGTGGTTTAAAATTAGACAATTTACACCACAAATGTCATGTGATTATTACATCACTGAAAAAGGCTTCTAATAGCCACTTGTTAAAGCATGCTTAATGTGGATGAAAACCCAAATTTGAGTTTTCCTCACAATGTCAAATAGTGTGTGTACATATTTGATGTGGGAAAAAGGAAAAGGAATTTGGCCCATCGTTTACACATTTCCCCCTTGTTTTCACATTCTCCTCTTCCCCTTCCATTTCCCCCGGCACTTTAATATGAATATTTTTTCAATGAGAAAACATTATAATATTTGTGCATCTAAAACAACTAATCAACATTTTGCGATCGTCATATATTTACAACATGAGAACATACATAGATTCTTATAGTTCATTTACCATGGTAAACGCAAAAACGATAGTGAAACTTTAGCAATGAGACTAAAATTGGAAAACCCAAAAAACAAAAAAAAAAAGGAAATAAATAAAGAAAGAAAAAAGAAGAAAAATAAAGAGCCCGTTTGGTTAGATTTATAAAGTCAATTTACAAATGGAATTTATAAAATGTGAAAATGAGTGGTGGAGATTTAATTAAAGTTTAAAATGTGTGATAATTATTGAGTAGTTATTAAATCAATTGTAGATAAATTTATAATTAGAAAAAATAAACTATGCCAAACAGGCTCAAAAGTTGAACCGACTTAAATAGAATTTTCCTCAAAGTTGGGGGACCTTATCGCACTCGGCCCAAAGACAATATACTCCATAAGAAATAGTAGCACGCGTCAAAGCATTATTGGTAACAACAAGTGGAAAAATTCTCCCAATACCAACATTACCCTTCCGTGATAGTTGACCAAATACCCGACCCAGAGGTCATTTTGGGAAATTCGGGAGGCGATATGAGCCCTTCACACCCGGAATTTCAGATCCTTCCTCTCATTCCACAAACCCTTGAGACGCTCTCACCCTCAATTCCTCCTCTCAGACTCTCCCTATAAAATCCCTTTTATACATATATAAAGCTTCCTCTTTGAAATTCTTACCGCTCTAATTCGTTTGCTCCCGATTTTTTCACGGATTGTAGGAATTTTTGGGCGATTCCAACCGTAGATCTAACAATCCGGCTCTCTCATTCGTCAGAATCGAATCGCTAGGGTTTTTTCACCGATCCTTAGAAGGTACATCCTCTCCCAATTTCGCGCTGTCTTCTCTCATTTTACAGCGTATGATATTCAATGGATTTATCTTTTGAATCGCTAGTGACTTGGTGTGATTTTGTATCGTTGATTTTTTTATACTGTATTTTCTGTTTCTGGTTAATCTTTTCCTAAATCCTATACTCTCTGTTTCAAATATCTATTCATGGTGGCGTGTAGATGAGAGTCTGGTTCTGCTTTCGGATGGATTATTTAATTAAAATTTGCTCTATATGGCAAAAAGCTTGTTTTGCCCTATGAATATCAGTTTGAAGTCTCCTCTTCCACTGTCCTTTGGGCTTTGATTCAGAAAGCAAGTGCTTGTCTTGGTTACTAGCACCATCACGGCCTTCTTGAAGGTTTTTGAGTTTCTTCTTGTAGTCTTTAATGATATTTATGACGGGAAGATAAGAAGTTATGGCAGCTCATATGCACCAAAACAAATAAAACCCAATGTTATGGCAACCCATATATTATAATGTGTTGTACTCAATGTTATGGAGAAAACTATTTGAAGTGAGAAAACTTTTCAAACTCTTTCTGATTAAGCAATACTGCATTTTATTAGAGGGGTTGCAAATGACTAATGAGATACCATGTTCTAGAATTTTATGACCAATTTATACACACTTTTACACTGAAGATTTACAGCTCTTTCACCACCAATAACTTTATGTAACACTTACTGTGTAAGCAACGTTTGACGTTTCATGATTTAGATGTGAGCAGTATAATCATCAATAGTTTTTAATTACCAATAAAAGCAACTTGACACCTTTGCTAGACCTTGACTCTCGTTATGCCAGAATGAAGTGAGTGTGAGTTCATAAGAGATGTGATTTTCAGTTTCCCCTTTTCAGAAGCAGTCCTTCAGAATGGCAAACAATATTCAAATCGGCCACTCAAAACAGAAAACTAAAACACAAACAGAAAGTACCCTTAATTTCACATCCAAAAGGCCCGATCTTGATTTTTTTTTTTCAGAATTTATATTTGGGGGTTCCCCCCCATCTTCTAGACTTTTCATTGCTTCCCATATATGTTTGATTTATCAGTTCTGCTTAGTAGTTTTGCAGCTCGTAGTTTCAAATTATTTTTTAATGAAAGATATCATGTGAAATTCATCCTTTGTGTTTTGAATTTTCTTTAAAACCAAGTAAACAATGATTGTAGTTAGAAATTACTGTTAGAAGGTGAATTATCGTTATTATAATTTCTTTCTGCATCCATTTTAAGATGTTGTTGATCAGGGCAATCTTCTATGCTGTAAAATTGATTTAGGTATTCAGAGGAGGCGGTAAGTAGTGCTCATAGAAAGATAATCTACGAAAAACAAGTGATTTGATGGCGGATCCTCAAGGGCTGGAAGGTAGCCAACCTGTGGATCTCTCCAAGCATCCTTCTGGGATTGTGCCTACTCTCCAGTAAGATTTCCAGTATATAATTGGTTTCTTTATTCCGTCTGTTGTTTGTTCGTAAAAATGCTTAGTTCCCATTTCCAGTTCTGGTAATTGAATTAAATTTATAGGCTTTTTGTAGGCATGCTGTCTCCAGGATAGAACCACCACATAAGATGCTTAATGAGTAAAGTGTCGTCATCAATTAGTTGCAACAAATGCTTTATAACTAAAATGTTGTCAGGAATTTCTTCAGAGAAAAAAAAATTTTTGTCAAAAAGGTTGGCTGTGAAAAAGCCGTATTTGTTTAGAAACTTGAAACACTCGTGCATTTGTTCACAAATTCTGAGATTGGGAATAATGCTAATGGATTTCTGTAATACGAATGAGAAAGGGGATGAAAAGATGATGCTCTATTTTTATTATGAGCTTTTAAAGAATATTCATGGTTGTTTTTGTCGACAATGAGTTTTATTAACATAGACATCTGCCACTGGTATGTGAATATGGAATTGGCACTACTCTTTAGGGAGTTCCTAGAAAGTTACTCTTTTAAGTGACTAAACAAAACTCCTAAATGCCCTTGCTTGTACGCATGGTGGACAAGTAGATATGTTTTTCTTTATAGCACAAGCCCAATCCATTTGAGATGAGAAAACAACTAAGTCATTGTTAGTCAGAGGGCAGTCGATGAATCTTGAAATGAGATATGCCCTGCAATAAACAAAGGAAAGAAACTAGATGGTTTGGTGAAAACAAATTCTTGTTTTGACTAAACAGTTATGGATGACTTGACAATTTCAATTCAAATCGTCCCATCCGATATATTTTCCACATTCATAGGAGTACATCTATGTTTTTGCTTTATGAATTTGATATTTTTTGGGCATTTCTAATAATATCAAGTCTTATTCCTATTTTGGCATTTTTCATTTCTGGGATTTTAGCCCCGATTAGGAAAGGGCCGGAGAAACTTTCTAGTTATGAATCGGGGGCTTTCATTATTTTTATTGTTATGAAAATGAGGAGGGCATAGGTGTATTGGCCAATATCTGTATTCACACCCTTTGCTAACTCTGAAATTACTAAATTGGGTTGGGGGGAAGGCATGTATACAGCATTCATCTTGTTTTAGAAAATTAGATGTCTTATTCTGTTTTCCTTGTTGAGGTTCTCAGATAAGTTCCTTTTTTTAACACTTCTCTTGGGAAGTTTTGTTGAGCTATCTCAGGCCTCTATGTAATGATTGGTCATGTTCCTGGTTTACTATTTGTATATATAGATTGTTTGAGTGCTATCAACATGCAGAGCTTGTGGGTGTAGATAGAACCTGCACCCCTGTTGCCTCTCTGTGATTTTGATTACCAGCTTTATCAGTCTTGGTTTGCTGTGGAGTTGAATTATTTTTTCTACCATATGAATGCCGCAATGTTTTAAATAAAATCCATGACAATGCAAAATTTAGGTTATGCTTGCTATCTATGACAATAAAATATGTTGAGCTTCTTTTGCAGGAATATTGTCTCTACTGTGAATTTGGACTGCAAGTTGGATCTTAAAGCTATTGCACTGCAGGCGCGCAATGCAGAATACAATCCAAAGGTAAGATGTTTGTCATTATGCCTCCTTCACTTGTTCATTTCTGTTTTCTTTTCGTGCAACATATCAACTAGCAATCAGTGACTATGTTTTTGCTGCTTATTTGTTTCTTTATTTCTTTACACAAGCTTTTTTACAGTACTTGTGTTATTATTTTCTTTATTTGGTTGATGTTGCCACTGCATGTGCTTCGTGGCTATTGCTCATCAATATATGAACAGAGTCAAAATGTTGTCGTTACGAAACGGTTTATGATGCAAAGTTGGGATAAAATTTTCATGTGTTTTTTTAATTATGTTATGGCTTGCTTTATAGAATTGAATTGTCTCATTGATGAAGCTATTTTAAACATCACCTTGAGCTTTGGATATCCAGCAATTTTATGTGGACTCTCACATGGACTGTTAATAAACATGATATGAGCCGTATTTTACTAATTGCATTTATGTAAGTTGAGCAATTGAGTGAAGTTAGTGAAACTAATGACTTAATGAGGCATGACTCCACTGAAAATTTTTGGTCTCCAGAATCCTCAACCCCCAAAATGGGCTGGAAAGAAAAGAAAAACTTCATTTTGTTTGCCACAGTTAGTTAAACTTGTCTTATTGGTTTCAGCGTTTTGCTGCTGTGATCATGAGGATTAGAGAACCGAAGACAACAGCGCTAATTTTTGCTTCTGGAAAGATGGTAAGTGCAAAATAATTTCCTTGTGTTCGTGCATGCTTTAACTTTGTGCCATTTATATATTTCCAGCTATTATCTGCTTATGTTTTTCTTGATACAATTAAGGAGCATGCCAGGTTTTTCTTGTTTTTAAGTAATTTCCTTATGACCAATGGATCTCAGGTGACTGGAGTTCAACGTGTGCTCTTCCGATCTGCCAAGAGTGAACAACAGTCAAAATTGGCAGCTCGTAAGGTACAACAATATTATGAAATAAATGAGCTGTTATTTTATCTGCTGAGCTTTGAATTTTAAATAGCTTAATGACTATTTGTCAAGTCAGAATTCATCCGGAGGATTCCTTTTTCTGCATTATTTAGTGTCTCTTGCTTATACGCATGCGCCCGTTTTGCAGTATGCTCGAATTATTCAGAAGCTTGGGTTTCCAGCAAAGTTTAAGGTAATTACTCTTAGCACTGATCCGTTAAGTGCACACACATGGCTCTCTATTATCTGGTTTTTTAAGGGACCCCTCACTATTCTTTTTCATGGTATGCTTTTATTTTTCTTGTAGGATTTCAAGATTCAGAATATAGTGGGCTCCTGTGATGTCAAATTTCCCATTAGGCTTGAAGGTCTTGCATACGCTCATGGTGCCTTTTCAAGTGTGAGTTATTGTATGCTGTTTTATTTTATTTCTTATTTCTCATTTCTCTCCCTTATTTGATATATTTGGTGCAACGATCATTAATGGTTGGAACGAAGCGGCTCCATCTTTTCTTTACGGTGTTTTGGTTAGATTAGTTTGTTGAAACTGCTAATGGCTGTTCAATAAGGTCATGCATCTATGTACCAGTTGGTTTCAGAATTTAGAGCTTTTGTTATATTCTCTAAAGCCTGAGACTTGTGCAAATTATATGTATTCAACATAATGGATCCTTTTTTTGGGCATATCAGACAAATAATAAAGATATATTTATTTATTCAACTGCTGGTATTTTGTACCATTTGGTTAAGCATATCTGATATCTTCAAGATAGTAGTTTAATTTTATGCCTCGAGCCTTTCTCGCAATTATTGAGAGACGAGTCATTTCTATCATACAGTAGAGGTGCAAAGAAATGTGTTGTAATTACCTCTTCACTAACAGCATTAGCTTTCTTTAAGAGTCAAGAGACTAGACCCTTGATGAAATATTAGTTCTCCATGCATATTAATTCTTGATGCATTTCTGTTACTATGCAGAAATAATCTATTAAATATGGAGTTAATCTTTCCATAAGGTTGTGGAGAAATTGGGTTGGATTTTATGTGGTGGAGCTAGAATATTGACTAGATTGATCACACCCTTTGTTATTGTACTGATGAGATCGTCGTTAGTGCAGTATGAACCAGAATTGTTCCCAGGATTAATATATCGGATGAAACAACCAAAGATTGTGCTTCTTATTTTTGTCTCCGGGAAGATTGTTCTCACTGGAGCGAAGGTAATGAGAGACAGCTTTTCTTATGGGGTTATTATAATTTCTATTCTCATCTGTGCCCATTGAATACATTGTACACACAATATATTTATTTTATGTTTTCAGGTCAGAGATGAAACCTATACTGCATTTGAGAATATATACCCGGTTCTCACTGAGTTCCGTAAAGTTCAGCAGTGGTATGAATATTGATAATGTTCCTGCACATAATTTTAGTTTGTTGCAAATTCTTCAGTCAAATTATTCTTTACTTGATATGTTGATATCTAGTGACTTTGAGCACCAGCTTTCTTTCTTTCTTGATTTGGTTGGAAATTATGCTTTTCTGTTTGCTTACAAGTTCATGAAGCTGGTCTATCTTACGTTATACCATTCCCCCTCTCCGTCTTCCAGAAGTGATTTGTACAATTAAGCTGGATTTTTTCACCTTTTTTCTTGTTTCATTACAGATGTATTGAGAAGGGCAATCATGTCTGAGGGATTGTATGGAGAGGCCATGGCATGGCCTATGCTGGGTGTGTTGGCTATAACTGTAAATACTTGGGGATTAGATATCAACTCTAATGGTCATTCAGATAAATTATGCTCGACTCTGAAGGGTTCCTGACCATGGTTCAATCCCCCATTATCGTTGAACTGTCTTTTACAATCAGTGTATCGTACGCGTTGGTCATGTCTAACAAACTACAATGATCTTTTATCTGCCTGCTTAAATAATGTGCAATAAGTTTTGAACGAATATTTCTTTTACTATTTTGTGATAAAGAGTTCTGGTTGGGTGTGGTAGAAGTACATTTTTATGAATCTTCAAGTGGTACCAGGTATCATTGTGTTGCGTGTTTTTGTGAGTGATGTTCTTTCTGGTAGACTGGCAACAATTGATGAGAGAATTTAATGTCAAAGTTTTCGAACGACTTTGTTGTGCTTTTCGCGTCTATCAGAACAATTTTACAAGACTTCAACCTTCTACATTTGCCTTCAAATCTATAATAACAAGATTTCGTTTATGTAAATCTATAATAACAAGATTTCGTTTATGTTATGAATTTATTTATTTATTTATTTTATGAAAACTTGCCACAGATAAATAGTAGTTTAAATGTGCGCTCGTGTAGTTTACCTACACTTCGCTATTGCTACCTCTAATTCCACAATGATCCCCCACAACCTATCTCCCTCATCGAAAAAACGAATAAAATAAAGTTTAACTAGCAGAAATTAAAAAGTGAACTGAACGTCAGGGAGAATATGCAAAGAACGATGTCAAGTGTATACAAAAAAATTACACAGATGTTTACATGTATATACACCACTTTTAAGCTAATGATAACATGTATAGTAAATACGCATTGTGTAAAAGTAGAATCATTCTTTTTTAAAGTATAGTAAATAAATAAAATGATTGAAAATGAGTATAGAAGCATAGCTACACTGCATATTTTATTTGAACTTGATTAATTTTAACAAATCTCAATTTCAAAAGATGGAAAACAAAAAATACAAACAAAATTTAGAGCATCTTCAAGGAAAATTGTCTATTAAAAGAATTCTTGTCACATCATCATCTAATATCCATGCAGCAAAAGGAAAAACGAAGGATTTCCAATCTCAACGGTGAAGGATAGGATACATGTAACAATACAAACTCGAAAAATTCTAAACTTATTCATGTGCAATTAGGCCCATACTTGAAACCACATGATTTATTCTATTTTTTCCCACCATCGTTGGCCACATCCATCCCATGCGATTGAACCATGACATACCACCACGCTCCGGCCTCTGCAGTCTTGGTTCCCACGATGGGCAGGCTTTGCACTAGCTGACTAGTCTCAAGCGGACACTACAATACCAATGCCAACTCTCTACTTTGGGTAGGCTTGCAGTAGTCATGACTAGTCCCGAACGAACATTGAAATACTGACATCACAGACAAGGTATGTAACAATATGTGGACGTTTAAACACGCTTCTACGCCAATAGTTGTATAATAAGAATTTTTATAAACTCCCGCATATTCTGTGTCCTGTTAATTCCCGATTCACAGTTACGTCCTAAATAGAGTTGGAGAAAATAATTATAACCAACCGAACCAAACCAAAACCGAGCGGTTTGGTCCGATTTGGTTCGATTTTCCTCAATTTTTAAACGGTTATAATTTGATTATGGTTTTCGTTTCAAAACTAATAACCAAAGCATAACCAAGCTAATAATTTGATTTCAAATTTATAAACTTAATTCTTGATTTTAATTCTCAAAGTTAAAAGAATAAATTTATCAAAAAATATCAATTTCTATTAAAACTATGTAACTCAAACCTTAGAGTATAGTTGCTGCCTCTACAAAGTACATACATCTTTTTTTTTTTTTTTACTTTTAGTCAATAACTTAATTGAACCATATTTAATTGTTTTTTATATAATCGTAACTAAACCAAACCAAACCAATTTCATTTTAATATTACAAAATAATGAAATGATTATTTTTTCAGAAAATCATCGGCTTTCAGCTTGATTTTCTTCAAACCACACATAGGCCTAGTCCTAAACACTTATGCTCAATTTTCAATTCTTAAAAACCAATGACGCTCCACTAAAGATGTTCTTTAGACTTGTGCGTTTGGCAATTTTTAGAGCTTGTTTGATTCTCATTATTTGTCCAAATGTAGGAAAATTATAATAATGAGAGATAGAATGTATATTGAAAATATAAAAAAAATTAAAATATATAATTGTAATTGAACAGTTATCAAATCAAATCAGTTATAGACAAAATTTTAAATCTCTTCTCTATCTCTATATATAGAAAGGGAACTGAGATTCCAGAATTTTTTCTCCACCCAAAAAGATTTGGGAATCTTCCTTTTTATTTTATTTTTACCTTTTTTTTTGGCCAACTACACGTTTATATAACTTCCCTTTATATATATACACACACATCCTTTTTCCGGATTACAATGTTTAAGTAGTTCCAATCACACATTCTAAAAGGAGTAACTACCCTACTTCCATTTTTAAATCTTCTTTAATTTGATTTTTTAATTATTTTTTCTTTTCTTTCCAATTTTCTCTCTTAACTGTCTATACATAAAAAGAGTAACTACCTATATTTTTTTTCAATTGATTTTGGCATACATTTTTCCTGCCGATTTATTCACCAGTGACCCCCACTTCTTTTTTCTCCTGATTTGTAACATCCCGCAAATTTTAACATTTTTTGCCAAATTATACCACATATGTTATTAATAAATGGTGTTAATATTGCCAAGTCTATAAAATATTTGTCATTTTTGTTAATAATTAATTGCTAGACTTGCCAGGTATAAAAGCACATACCATTTTTGTAAATAAAAATCTTGCTATTCTTGCCAAGTGTCAAAAGGTGCTATTTTTATAATTAACAAAGTTGCTAGTTTTGCCAAGTGTTGAAGACACTTGGCATATTTGTAAATAATGAATGTGCTCTTTTGTCAAATGTTGAGGACACTTGTCATTCTTGTGATTTGCGGATTTCAATTGTTATTTAAATCTAATTAAATCTAACACCTATAAAAAGGTCCAAGGATTAAGAAAATCCACCAACCTTTCTCCAAGCATTTTCTCTCTATCCCAAAATAATTAAGGCAAATTCGTCCAAAATTAGATAATGCCATAAAACCCTAAGTAAAACCCCCTAGAACACTCATTTTTCACATAAAATAAAGCCATCTCATATATGTAAAGAATCCTCACTTAAAAGATCACTTTGATTGAGAAATACTAAGATTTTGAAGGCACTTTTCCATCTAGAGTTATTGAGGTGAGTAACCTAATACTTTGATTCGCTTTCTACATGCATAAAGTTTTGATAAGATAAGTGTGTATTTGATTGATGATTTCTATTAGACAAACATTGATTTTGATGCATTCATATTAATGAGATGCAAGGATTTTTGATGCATTGTTATAGAAAGAGAGTTTGGTTTATTGCATTGGTATCGCTAGTTAATACTCTACCCGTTCTAAATTGCTTTGTGGAATATGACCTTGCTATGTGGTCTTGGTCATTTTGGTTATGTGGTAATCTCTGTGGCCTTGCTGTGTAGTCTTGGCCGAATTGAATCTTTGTGGCCTTGCTGTGTAGACTTGGCCAATCATATGCGCACCACGGGTAGTAGTTTAACTAGCGATAGGGCCTATTTGTGCATCGAAAGGCTTTGTGTATCTCATGGCTTTGTGCATCTAAAGGCTTTGTGAAATGCATGATTGTGTCGAAAATGCGTTTTTCTTAAATGAAAGGTGAATCAAGATATTTGGTTATTCATTGAGTATGTTGTACTCACTCCCATCTTCTACAATCCTGTAGGTGTTAGATTAAAGCTATGTGTCTGGATCGTCCCAAGATGAAGGAGATACATGTATATGATCGAGACTTCGGTGTGTGCGGCCGATGTTTCATTGTGGGTAGCCCACAATACATTTAATTATCAGAGTGTACAGCGAAAGCGTTTCAATGCTTTTGAAATTATAGAGTCTCGCCCTCGATTCTGAATCGAGATATACATATTTAAATGCTTCAGCTATTGTTGAAATTAGGGGCGTGACATGATTAGTTCATATATATCTTCAAATATATATATATATATATTTTTTTGTGTTTTTTGGGTTGTCTTTCTTGTTTTTTTTTTAATAGGTGTTGTTCAGTTTTTCACACGCTATTCCCACTTCCACAGCCTCCATAGAGAACTACCCACTTCCCACGCTAGTACTTTTGGGACACTAATAGTTGAAAGAGAGAACAGAGAACTGAGAATATGGGTCAAATAGAGATCAGAGATTGAGAGGAAAATCGCTGGCCAATAACAAGAAATTGATCAAAGTTTTGCAATGATTCAAGATATCTTTTCAACTACCAAGAACTATGGCGGAGAATTGAATACAGACTCGAGATAGTGGTGCAGGCTTTTATAAAGTAAATCGAAAGCGAGAAGGCTGTTCTCTGGGTACCAAATCCAACAAATTGAACTGAAGAGATACCAGTGAGATTTGATTGAGAAGAGTTCGTGTTGGACTTGGCGTTCAATTGGTGCAATTGTGATGGATTGTGGCATAGAGCAATTGGCCTCGGTTATCTGCTTCTTCTCTTCTTCTTCTTTTCCTAATTATTTTTTGGTGGATGAGTAATTTGGTGCTGTCTATTGCATATATTTGTTTGAAAGAATCCTAGAGTTATTCTAACATCTTTGCATTGGGGTCTTTCTTTTTGTTTTTAGTTTGGAGAGACAAAAAGCTGAAAAGAGAAATCGAGAAGCAAGTTTACCAGCCTACACTTTTCTCTTTTCCAAATTCCCATTTCTTCACTTCAAGTAAATTCACGTTCCCTTGAAGCTTTGATTATATTTCAATAATTGAGCTTTAGTATCCTCAAGTTGATAACCAAATTTGAATAATTTTTTTTTGCATTGTGTACTAATCACTATTGAATACCAGGAAACAACATTTAATAAAAAGTAAAAAGATAAATTGATTCTTTTTATAAACTGATTCTTTTTCTTCTTTTCCCCATCCCTCTTATCCCACTGTCACCATATTTGTACACTATTTCAAGGTGCTGAAAACTAAGAGATTTTTATTCCAGTATATATTACTAGGATAGGGAATAGTCTAAATATTTCAATAGATCATTTATTTTCCTGTAAGTGAACGCTTGGAAACACTATTTATAGCATATATGACATTGAGTATGTAACAGTACTAGGACTTGGAATAGTCTAAATATTTCAATAGATCATTTATTTTCCTATAAGTGAATGCTTGGAAACACTATTTACAGCATATATGACATTGGGTGTGTAACCGTACTATGGTGCATTTTCTCTGTTAGTTGAACAAAAAGTGGAAACCAAGCTACATTTTTTTTTTGTTTTTTGTCCATCCAGTCTATTCTCTATATGTATATTAACTACACGTTAAAGAGAATCAATGATAAATGTTAAAGGGTATACTATTAGTTCTTATATAGCTAAAACTAATGTGCAAGTAGTTTCTTCCAAACTAAAAAGAACTAAAAGAAATATATCTATACATCATTTTCTTGAAAAAGTTTGAAATATGTAGTTCAACACATGAAGTACAACATAGTAGTGCAGCTCAGAAAATAAGTGCTAAAGGAAGTGCCTACTTCTTGTATTTAGGTGGAAAGTACATAGATTGCATATTTTCTGTATTTGTTTACCACCTCACCTTCGAGTGAAAAATGAGATTGAGGTGAAAATATATATCTACTTATTCTAGCATGAAAGTTTAAGCAAATGTTGTGCGTTTTTAGGTCAGATCGGAAGGGATGTTACAATTAAGACCATGAATGGCACTGCACATTACATTTGGATTTAGTTTTTGTGGTATTTCCTTCACATTTTAAATTTATTTATATCATTGCCAGCTTTGAAATGTTATTTTCCATTCTTTTCCTTTTAATGCTCTATGAATTCTTAAATGGAATTCTCTAATAATTATTTAAATATGTAAGAAGACTTGCATTATACTATATGATGTTCTTTCTTATTTCTTTACATCCTTTTTAATTAGTTGGTTGGTAATTCCAAAACTACAATCCAAAATTACATTTGCATTTCTTTATAGCCTTCCTCATAATCTTTCCTTTTTTTTCCTTCTCATTTTTACTTGCAGAAGTATGTTCAGGGAAGAAAAAAGCTTTAAGATTAGTTTCTGTTATACAAATGCCTTTGTAGAGGAGGAAAGCAGGAATATAGATATAACATCGCTTATCATACTTGAGAATGTCATGTGTATAAGTGTGCATTTTGTTTGCCCTGAAATGCATTTTGCAATATGACTTTTCTTTGGAAATATATATTTGCTTAAGAAGTATACTTACGTAGAAATTCTCCAATTATAAGTTTAGTTTCACAAGATATCTATGTGGATAATTTTCATTTCATATTGAAGCTGGTATTTCCAAGGACAGCCAGAACCATGGCATGCTTTGCTTGCATTCACTTTTGGTATGAATTAATTGATATGCTGCTGCAACAAGGTTAGTCAGTAGTGATGGTAGTGGATTTATTTGTTTGTTATCAATTCGATCAGGCTCCTATTAATGGCTAACATTTTTTGTACTCTATATATGCTGATGGATGCCACCACTCCTAAATACTCAAAGCCAAACGCTAGGTATGATGAAATTGTGAAGTGTCATCCTACATCAAGAAGGTCGAGTAAAACCCTAACAAGAACCCATTTTTCCCCATCTCTGGTTTTAAGGGAAAAGATTGATACACTGCATGGGCGAATTTGATGAATCCGTAGATAATTGCTTTTGCATGTGGGACACTTCTTGAAAAAGTCTGGATTTAGTTGTATATATATATAGTAATATCTATAACCACAAATTGCTTCATAAAAATACGTGATAAGGATGTAGAGCAAAAAATAAAACAGTAAATGTTATAAATAAGGAAGTTTTTTAAATACTGAGAGCTTCTCAAGTAAGAAAATGATTTTTAAACATATTTTCTTAGTTTTCACTTTGTAAGAAAAATTTGGCCGTGCAACGCATGGGTGCAAAAAAAACTAGTATATAGAAAGGGTACTGGGATTCCGGAATCTTTTTCCCTCCCACAAGGATTCTAGAATGCCCCATTTTTTATTTTATTTTATTTCTCTTTTGACTCCTTTAACAAGCTTTTTTGGAAAACTACCCACTTTCATTAAAAACTTAATTGGAAACTACCCAATAACTTATTTTCAATTATCAATTGACATGTTAATTTGGAAAACTACCCACTACCAAATTTTTCTTCATTTTTTTCCTGTAGAAATGTTCCCCTTTTTTTATTTTCTTCTACGATAAGTTTTTCATGCTTTTGATAAATTCTCGTACATTTTTCCTATCACCATAAATATATCTAAAAAATATTCCACTTTGAGATTTGCTGTGGGCATTGAAAATCCACCGTCTTTGTACCATGAGAATGGGCGATTTATAGACCATTTCATTTGGCTTCATTTACTATTGTGCACACAGCTTCAGTGGTTATGCCAATACAGCTTAAAAACAACCATAATACGATAAGACGTTTATTTAATATTCTTTCGACCTATTTGTTTTTAAGATTTATAATATTTTTGTTGTACGTTTTAAATTTCATAATAAAAATTGTAATACAATATGATATTTATTTAATATTCTTTCATTAGTCTCTAGGTTTTCAAAGTTAACATTCTTTAATTATATATATATATATATTACTAAAGGGAATATTCCCTAAACAATTTTCTTTTTCACGTATTTTCTATTGCAAAGATACCTTGAAAATTGTTCAAATGTTTTAAAAGTGGATTGGCAGTTCTTCTCCTCATTAATCACTACCCACGTTGTGGGTGATAGCTTTTCTTACGAATTTCCCGGTTTTTACATCTTCTCGCAAGGAATTTTTAATTGTTCACATTTCAGATTTACAAACTTTGGTGGAATTTACAAAGTTTTCTTGGAGATTCTGCTCTATTTCCACCCTAATAAGTATCTGGGAAGTGGAAATTAATTGAGAAAGGAACTCGAAAAAATTCGTAAAAACATTCTGCAAATCAGGAGAAGTTTTAGATTTTCTATAGAGTGGAAACCGTACATTACTAGGTGGGGGTGCTTTCAATCTATTTTAGGCCAAACTAAAGTTGAAGTAGGGGACAAGTCAAACAAGGGCACCAGGTTATGCTTTATTTAGGAATTTTTGTTACGTGATTTTGGAATATATCAGTGTTTGGGATTTCATTTTCAGTGTAATTTTATTTTGTTTGGGATTTCATTTTTCTACGTGATTCAGAAAGTGGGTGTTCTTCGGAGATCCCAGCATACTTTTGTTAAATGTTTTTAGCAAGTTTGATTGTGTGTTTTGTGTTGAGTTTTGTTGCTTACATGTGCAAAAGTACGCGAAAATGTCATGGACATTTGGTAATCATTTTAAATCCTAGATTTGTTATAAGGATCCATCTGTTTACATGAATGAAATATATTATTTTCAATTTTTCTTTCTGTTGTTTATTCTCTGAGGCCAAAACATTTTTTAATATATTGTGTTATTAGGGATGTCAACGAGCTCGGCTCAACTCGCCAACATTTGGGCTTGAGCTCGACTCGGGCTTTTTTGGTCCCGAGCCAAAACTCGGCTCGGCTAGGCCGTGAAAATTAGGCTCGACCTGAGCTTTTTCCGAGCCGACCTATCCGGCTCTGCTTTTTTTTTTAATTTTTTTCCTATTTTAATTTAATTTTTTCTTTTTTACCTAAGTTAGATAAGGACCGGCTCAGCTCGGCCCCGCCCGTTTGGCCCATCTAACCACATGGGCCGGCCCGGCTTGAGCTTGCCCCAGAATTTGGGGCTCGGGCTCGGGCTCAGGCCTGTCTTAAACGAGCCCTGAGCCGGCTCGGCTCGGGCTTTTTACGGGCCAGACCACGGGCCGACCGGCTTGTTATGCATCCCTATGTGTTATTGACGACCCATTTCCCAATACATTGTAATTTTTTTCTTTAAAGACAACATAAACCTCTGTAATTGACGTTATCACTTGTGGAAGCATTCCTCTTGAATATTCTTTCGAAAGGGTACGGAGATGCATATTTATCTCCATATAATTGTATGATTTCAGAGGATTAGGTGGCAAACCAATAAAACCCACGCACCCTTTTCTTTTCCTATAGATGCAGGCATTCAAATGTCAGTTTTTTAAACCTCTCGGAGATTATTGAAATTTTTTCTATATATCTTTAGGCTTATTATGGACAGAAAATTGGTTGTACATTGTCTTGAACCTAAATTTTGAAGAGTAAACATATTCTATTTCTAAGAAATTTACTGCTCTGAATACATAAGTTTCGTAAACATGCTCTTAACCTAAATTTTATAAGTTTCATTATGCCCATTAAATTAAATTACTGAAGCATTTTTGAGTCGGTGCCATTATGCCTTCACATATTGCAAATTTTATTATTTTGCTCATATAGTTTCTACATCTAGGACTAGTTGGTCTTGCACTATCAATTGTGCTAACTTGAATCGTTATACCATATATGTTAGATAGTAAAAGCTTTAGTGATATTGATGTAGATTGTAGAGATCATGACTGTTTATCCAGATTATAAATTGTAGCATATTTGGCCAACTTTTTGATCATTTACAAGGACGAGCTGCTAAATTCTTGCAATGTTTCATTTTGCTAATAGAAGTATGTGGCGGAATTTTATCATTTGTCAAGCCACATGAGGAGTTAGGCAGCATTTTCTAGTGCAAATTATTGTGTTTTTGTGTATCTACCCCAGTGCAGAGATGATTTTAAAAATACTAGTTTGACTTTCAACTATTGTATTATTGATTGTTTTCCATTGACATATATATATATATATATTTATATTTATAAAACCAGAAGTAAAATTGAAAAGTGTTGGTTTTTTCTTCAAGACAGTATTTGGAGTTGTTGCTGGAAAAAAGAACCAAAACATATTGGAACTTTATATGTAGAATTGCAATTTATATTATCTCCTCCCTTATAGACGGAAGAGGGAAAGACAAGCATACAATCCATCTAAAGTTTTGAACCATAAAGGAGGAATGAGATGCTAAGCAATTCCTTAGTGCACTTTAATTCATTTCTTCTACTGAATATGCATTATAAAAATTTATCAAAAGCATCTGAACAAAGAATTTCCAATATAAAAAATATATTGATGTATGTGATAAATGATAATAAAGTCAAACAGACCAATTCAACGATAAACAATATATTTGACTGATAAGTTGAATTTCTTTTTTACTTTAATTCAATTATGATTATTTTTATTTGGTAAGTCAACTTTCACCTTTTTCTTTTAGTTATTTGAATTTGTTACTTACGATTACGTTAGTGCTACTTTGTTCTTAAATTCTGGAACGTATCATAACACAAAAACAAATCTTTTTCAATTATCTTAGACTATTATCTTGCTTTAACAATGACTTGAACAAAAGCAAGTCAAACTGAATTACTAAAATTCACGTCACAAGTAAATTTGTCAGATCAACAAGTTATGATTTTTTCATTATTTCTACACTATACGGTTTTATGATATTATTTTAATCAAAGTTTGCCCGTGCAACGCCAAGTGCAAATACTAGTTAAGAAAATAATGAGACTCACAAGGTCTTAATTTCTACTTCCACAAAATGCCCATTGAAGCATTCATCGTTTCAGACATCTCAAATCTCATTTTCAAATGAGTCCCACATTGACATGCCTAACATAACATAAATAAACATTCACAGCCATTTTCTTTAGTTTTTTTGTCTCCCAAAATAAAACAGGATGAGGAAAATGAAAATGATGAATTAGACATCGCATACGACCCACACCCACTGTTAGCGTCAAGAATCAAGATGTCAGGTTAGACGGGTAAGAAAAAAGGCAGAGTCAGATAATAAAATATATTAAGCTAAGATTTTCCCCGAAATAATTAAGTAAAAAAAGAGCTTAACTATATATTGCAATATTGCAATACCTTCCCCATCTTGCTTCTCCCTCTTTTACAGTATAATAATTAAAGTAAGAACTAAGCTTACAAGATAGGAAAATGACACACTAAAGTAAATCAAGTAACTCCCACAAAAAAGGGACAAAGAAGATAACAAATCGACCCAAGAGATACCGCCATAACAAAAATTTAAAAAAAGAAAAGAAAAAAAGAAAAAGAAAAGACAATAAAACCAAGTAGTCTAAACCCAAACCCCTAAAAGAGCCCAGAAAACTTGTTAGAAAAGGTAAAACAGAAAATGAGACCATCACAGAGGAAAAATGGTGCAGCAGCAGCTGTCATTTGATTAATCCTACAAGTTGATCTCATACGGCCTCGCATAACTCTACATGTCTTGAGACGTTGAGGAGTTGATAATTTCTTAAGCAGCAAGACACTGAATAAGGCAGCCCATTCGCACCAGGATGCTATCGAATCTAAACCTGAATATGTTTTTGATCAGAGCAATCCCAGATAACGCACACCATAAGATCAAGGACTGCCTGTGTTCCACGGCTGAATCTAGCAACCATTTGCAACCCCATTAGGTAGACTCTTCTCTGGAACTGCATCCGCGTGTACAATGGGTGCATCAGATTTAGCAAGAGAAGATTTATCCCCATTGGCCTCTGTGGTTGCAGTCTCCTTGACCACATCAGAATTAACTTCTGAAGATTTCATATCTACGTTGGGGTTTTCTTGGGTCTTCTCTTCAGTAGGTTTACCTTCCCATACCTGTGTCTGTAAAAGCAAGCAAACCAAGCTCATTTTCATGAAATCAAGAATAACATTCCCAGGAAGCAACCAACAAACACAATATATCAAACCCACCTGCTTCTGGAACTGCTGTTGCTTTGCTTTCTTCTCCTGAATTCTTTTCTGTCTGTCCTCGTAGAACTCAAAATCATCCAACACACATTGCTTGCTTGAATAAGTTTTGAATAGTTTAAGCATTTCAAGCCCCTGCTCTAGTTTAACCTGAAAAAATAGGGAACTCCTTCAGCTTTAGTATATGAAAGATATTTGTTTGTTTTAATTCTCTCCCATCGACAAGAAAAGAAACCAACTTACTCATTCTCAATAATGAAAAAAGTACTCATGCAGTAAATCAACAGCTTACCTCTTGGGTGTCCCTACTGTTAGTAACTGGTTTATTTTCATTGTTTTCTAGGATGATGTACTTCAGCGCACTGTTGGGTACATCCTTCACAATATGCCACTTTACAGGGAAACAACCAATCCACTTATCTTGCTGCCAGTACTCAACATTCTTGTTGAAATCAACAGGACCATCCATCTCCGCAACGCCAACAAATTGCCCACTGGTATTTACCTAGAGAAAATAAATGAACACACATAAGGTCATACATAAGGTCATACCTCAATGGATCAGTAGATCCACAATGTCAAAAACACCAATGCTTACCGAGAAGAAAAGAAATACAGGGCAGCCTCCTGGCTTCGTCTGAGCATCCTGATAAGCTGCATCCAGCTTCTTGTTACCATTCGGCGTGCTAGCCCATACATTATATTTGATGCTCTTATGAACATCATCCTCACTGTATGACTTGATCACAAAGAACTTAGCATCATCATAAGTATCCTGGAAATCAGACCGGTTGTATTGTTCTCGATCAGGAGCCACACTTGACTTTTTCTCACTACTATCATCTGTTCCAGACGAAAGGATATTTTGTACTTTAACAGCAGGGGCCACCGGCGTAGCACCCTTCTGATTCTTGGAGCTTTTGGTTCTTGGTCCTCTATTCAACTCGTTCAAGCCATCCATGCTCTCGTTACCATATCCGTAGAAGCTGTTTCCCCTTCCCCTGGGTTTATACTTACTATCAACAGACATATAACCACGAGCATTTCGTGAATCATAAACATTTGACCCATAGACCATTCCAGTTCTGTATGTATTTCCATACTGGCCATATAATTTATTGGGATAAATTCTATTGACATATCCACTAGCTGTATTCATTCCAGATAATGGCCTTGGCTGATGCAAACCCTGTAGGTTAAACATTTGAAATTACATAAGTGACTAGAACATAAGTTTGAAACATTGGAGATTAAAAAGATTACAAGTACAGAACAAATAGACTATTGAACACTAATTCACGTTTCTTCAATTGTATAACAATCTTTAGAGATTTGAGAACACAGATTCACAATCCCTCTCATCTTACAGATCAAACTGTCCCTGTCGTCAAGGATCAGGGTGTTTGCAATCAGTTTAAAATAGTGACAGAGTTGCAAACACATCCAGTATAACACTGTCACAGAAATCCACTGTTTACATATATTGGATGAGATAGCCTAATTGATGCAAAATAAAAATTACCTCGTGTAAGAATATATTATAAACAGTAGGAAAGTGTACTATTACATACCATAAGCTGAGGACGGAAACTCTGATTCCTTGATGAGGGAACACCATTTCCATTTGGAATGGATGAAGTCATAGAAGAGCTAGTCATTGGCCTAAGCTGTCCATCAGACATGAAGGGATCTATCCATGGAATAGGCGACCTCGAACCATCAAATAGAAATCTTGGGTCCTGATAACCAGAAGCTGGAATTCCTCCAGGCAAGCCACCCCGCCCATACGTGCCATTAAAAGTATACGAAGAATTTTGGTATGCTGGTTTGGCAGTATTTGAACCATTATTTTTCTTTACACTTCCACTGTTTGCAATTCCATTAGATTTTGCATCAGCAGAAGGCAATGATAAAGGAGCATGGTCAGCAGCTGCAGATGTGGATATCTCACCCTTGGCTGAGGCAGCTGAAGTTGGATAGGGACCGCTAGTTGCTGGCATGGACTGGAAATAAGAAGTAGCGTACTGGTAGTGTTGAGCTCCATATAGCTGACCATCATGCCCAACAGTTGGTACAGGTGTAGCAGCTGGAGAATAGGGGCCATAAGGAGCATAGCCATAGCCAGGGTGATACAACATTGATCCATTGTCCCCGTAAACTCCCTGAAAGTTTTGAAATAAATGCCCAGCATGGTCACAAAACTCTGAGAAAAGGTAATTAGATCATAGATTACCAAGAAACAATTAAGCGTCATCAGCACATCAGTGACTTTATTGGGAACTTACTGGAGTCATCTCAACACCATCAGAATTCATGTATGGCGTGTAATCCTTCCATTCATTACCTGTCCCATCATAGCCTACATATGAACAAAGCAAAGCAATTAATTAAATATATGGAAGAACATGGTTATTACACCTACAAGGATGGGAATTGCTACAGTAAGCACGAACAGTTGAGTCATGGTTATATTATCCAATCAAATAGACATAAAACAGAATTCTTATAGATATACTTACTTCCATAGTAGTACGCAGTGGTCGGATAACCATTAGGTTGATAGAACATGGACGGATCAATAAGATCTGGTAGCACCGGGGTTATGGAACCATCTCGTGCCTGAAGCTGTCCATCAGTCACGTTACCAGCATCAGCTGAAGGCTGCAATGAAAAAATCAATTCAAGATTTATGGATCACACACTCATGCTCTTTCCAAACTAATACAATCATCTGTCAAGGCAAAAACTTCTTCAGCAAACATAGGTATTAACCTTTTTGGCAGGCTCTGCAATCTCGAGAGTTTTAGCCTGTGGCTCCAATGACAATTTCTGCAGCAAGTCTGCAGCCTCTATATCAAAAAAGAAGTGAAGGAAACATCCCTTGTCCACAACGAAAACAAGCATAGCAAATAGTCTGGATGCAGTTTGTAATGTACAGATCACATAAATAGAAAATACGTTACAGGCACTTGATAAATTATATCCCAAGAAATCAAACGAAGAGCATATCAGCTACTCAATTCTTCTGGAGTGATAAATTAAATTCTTCCGTAGCTGATTGACAAGGTCTTCAGATTTACAATACCAGTAAGGTAACTAAGACTAAAAGTAATTCGCACGATCCTGAACATAAATAATTATGACTAGCAGCCGAAATATTGAATGAAAAGAATATGAAATGAATAAGAAAGAAGAAGCACTTCTAAATAACTATAAGCCCTATACAAATTCAAATCTTGACAGAAGTCACAACAAATCAAGAAGAAATAATACTTAAAAAAGGTTACAAGCAACCAAGAAAACTCAAACCCCTAAATTCCAGACGTTCACTACACCTAGATCTATAATAAACACCAATAAGAATCACAAGAAACCTCAGCATACAGCTATACAACTGCACAGGAATACAGATAGGAAAACTCGATCAGATTCAGATTCAGGCAACAAGAAGCAAAGTAAAAGGATACGATCTGGAGCAGCAACGCCAGCCATGGAGTCTGGATGCACAGATCTCGCTTCTTGGAGAGGAGAGCGGGGGGCAGGGATTTTTAGAGAGAGAAGGAATGGGAAAGAGTATCAGCCGCCACCAAAATTAAGGGTTTGGGCTTAGAGTCCAAAAGGGGAAGAAAGAGGAGAGTCTTGAGGGTTTTGTTCTAACCTAAATTGGTGATTCAAATAGCACCCGTACGCGACCTTCTTTCCTTTTTAGTCCCTATACTTTTGCTCTTTTGGCGGAGTCGTCCCTCGTGCGATGAATCTGATTCCTGATTGGCTGGATTCTTTACGTGGCGGTCCGTTATTGGTTCGTCGACTGGGTTTAGTGTTGACCTCTACAGGATTTTTATACACTTCCTCCCTAATAGAGCACAAAATGATTTTTCTGCTAACGAAATCCACATCATCCCTTTTTCCCTCCTTTTTTCTCTTAAAAAATGCACTAATCGAGTATGATTACAATATTAAACAGTTGCTTATATGGTTTGAGGAGAGTGTATTGATTGATATGTTTAAACATTCTTACTAATTTACATAAGGAAAAAAATAATAGTAGTAATAATAACAATAATTGGTTTGTTTTACATTTGTATAGACTTGAATTCAAAATCTTATCTTAGTAATTAATTAACTAATGATAGTAGTAATAATTGGTCTGTTTCACTCACAGTTAACTAAGAAATGAAATGTTCACGGTAAATAAGAAAAATAATAGTAGTAGTAGTAATAATAATAATAATAATTGGTTTGTTTTACATTTGTATAGACTCGAACTCAAAATCTTATTCTAGTAATTAATTAACTAATAATAGTAGTAATAATTGGTCTTTCTCACTCATAGTTAACTAAGAAATGAAATGTTCACCGTAAATATGATCATTGTCCAAGTGTCATGCCATAGCACAATAATAACTACTGTCTCACTCAATTAAGAGTTATGTAGTTGAATTAGGTTGTCCAAAACCGAATTATTAATAATAAAGTTAAAGATGATAATTACCATATGTTCCAATGTCAAGTGACTCGTGTTTTAAATATTTTTTAGGCATTGAACACTTGATGCAAGATATATGTCATTAGAAATAAGAAGTGAAAGTTTGATCATTACTAGTTTCTAGCAATATAAAAGTTTAAACTCATTGTACTCTAATTCCACTCGGGGTGCATTCATATGTTAGCACATAAATCTTGAAAGAAGTATTCATATGCACACGATTTTGCTAATGTATCAATTACGAATATATGATACTAACACATGTTTTCTGATTTGAAAGTTTTCATAATTATATAGATGTATTATCAGTCCATTTACGGTAAAAGCATCAATTCATGTCAATCAATAACAAAAACAAATATCTATCTTAAATTTTTAACTGTCATTTTTTTAATTTTTAGTGAAATAAGTCAATGGTAAAGTCGATAATCCAAAGGGTTTGAAGGGGGCGGCCAATGCTTTTGGAGGGACAGTCCAAGTGGGGAAGCGGAGGTGGAAGGAGGGCTCTCGAAGAAGCTTTTGTTTGTTTTGAACCAAAAAATAAAATTGATTTTCATATTGGCATACGTGCAAGACTTTCTTTCCTTTTTGGTCCCTGTACTTCTAGATTTCTATGGATTCATCCTCTATGTTGGC
This sequence comes from Nyctanthes arbor-tristis, assembly GCA_963692815.1. NCBI lineage: Eukaryota > Viridiplantae > Streptophyta > Magnoliopsida > Lamiales > Oleaceae > Nyctanthes > Nyctanthes arbor-tristis. Next base: position 59,535 of record CAVNYN010208759.1, read on the forward strand.
ACTGTTCTGAACATCATTGATGAGCCTCCACGTGGCGAATATTTATTGCTTTGCATGCATAATGGGACGACCTAAAAGAGCTTTGCAAAGTGCTACTGTTATGAACACTTCCACAAAGAAAGTGATTGTAACTTATTTTTTCATACATCACATAAAAATGAATTTTGCTATTTTCACTAATACTTTTAAATAGGTCTTCTAGCAACAAACCGTAAAGTGACCGTGTTTGTTTTTATTTGAGTCAACATAACATATCTTGCTTAAGAGGACAGATGCTTGGTAGGACTGCACCATACCATGGTCTAGTGCAACTCACTAATAATTTTATTAAATAAAGTTTTATTTAAATTGCTTTTGAGAAAATACCAGGAATATTAAATAATAAGAAGATAATACTATAAATGTAACTTTGACCAAAATTACCTTCGTATCAACATTTGACCAGTGATTAGAAGACAATCCCTTTCCCTTGACTGCAATGTTGTCATAATGGAACAAAAGTGTTTGAAATTTGTTACCCAAACAACCATTTTAGATGACATGCTGACAAATATATGAATGGACTGAGCAATGATTATAAACTTTATCCAAAAACAAAGTGAAATTGTAAGGTGTCGCCAGCGAAATACTTTGGCTCGGTGTTATGGATGATCGCAATACTACGAGAATTAATCGAAGTGGAAATAAGTACGTGGTTGCACCGCCGAAGTCCATGATGAAATCTATGGCACACAATGCATGGTACCAGTTTTGATCGTCATTTGTCAACATAATTAGTTTCAAGGCTTAAGATAATAATAATTGAAACAGGAAATGTCATGTAAGCTGCATTATCAATACACGGATGCTTAGATCTCATTATCTCAAATGCATGTGATGTAATTAACAATACTATATTTGTTCAACAAATACAGTGTTGTTATGTTTAGTCCACATATTTAGGAATGATCAAGTAGTGATATTGCAAAAGCAAAGATTACGTACGAGCATATTCGAAATACCATTTTATTAAAGAATTGGGCAACCTTAGGACTTTAATTTCATAAATAACAATTTGTAAACAATTAGAATTCACGTTAATAATTTTTAGTTATACAGTTATGGCGGGTTATAAGGAAAACAATACTGGTAACAGAATTGAATAGAGATCATGTCAATTATAAAAACTTAGATTACACGTTACTAATTGTTGCTTATAGGATTATGATGGGTTATAAAGAAAACAATACTCCTAAAAGAATTGAATTGGGATTTTGTCAACTAGTAAACAATAAGAATTCTTGTTAGTAATTGTTATGTTCAGAGTGATGACGGGTTATAACGAAAACAATACTCGTAATTGAATAAAATTTGAATAAAGTCAATTAGTAAACTATTAAAATTTACGTTATAAGTAATTGTTTGGCATAGAGTAATGACATGTTATAAAGAAAACAATACCCGTAAAATAATTGAGTTGGGATTATATCAATTAGTAAATAATTAGAAACCACGTTACTAAATGTTGTTTACAGAGTTATGACGGGTTATAAAGAATACAATACCCGTAAAATAATTGAATTGAGATTATGTTTACTGGTAATAAATTATAATTCACGTTAGTAATTATTGTATTTAGAGTGTTATAACAAAAACAATACCCCGTAAAAGAATTATATTTGGATTATGTCAATTAGTAAACTATTAAATTTCACGTTAGTAATTGTTTGGTATAGAGTAATTGAATGTTATAAGGAAAACAATAGTAACCAATTAAACTGGGATTATGTCAAGTAGTAACTAATTAGAATTCACTTTAGTAATTATTGTGTTTAGAGTGATGGCGGGTTATAACGAAAACAATACCCATAAAAGAATTATATTTGGATTATGTCAATTGCTAAACTACTAAAATTCACGTTAGTAATTATTTTGTATAGAGTAATTGCAGGTTATAAGGAGAACAATAGTAGCCAATTGAATTGGGATTATGTCAACTAGTAACATATTATAATTAACATTGGTAAGTGTTGTGCTTAGAGTGATGACGGATAATAAAGATAATAATACTCTAAAAGAATTATATTGGGATTATATAAATTACAACCCCATTTTTTATGATTTCTTCAGTGTTTTTGTCTAGTAATTTTTTGCCTCTTATAATGCTCTCTGGAACCTCATTTCTCGTAGGGTGAAACCTAGAAGGGAATAGGAAACCCAGAAATCTGTTCCGACTTTAAAGAAGTCGTTTCCATGTAAATTTTCAAGTTATTTCACCAGTGTCCAAAGGTGACTTTTGACTCTTTCTTGTTGGAGGACATGACTTTTGTACTGTGATAAAGACTTTTCAAGAATTGGTAGCACATTTCGTAGAGGGGGTTCTATTAGGTAAGAGCGTTTTTGACTCTTGACCCAAATTTATTGATATTAGTGGTATTTTAGATTAGAACTTACATTTCAGGGATTTCAAACTTGGTTTTGATTTTTCATGTCATTCACATATTGCTTTTTTATGGAAAAATAAATTTGTTTTCATCATGGCCTATCTATCCATAGGAATAATCAAATAAAACCATATAGAATCCTAGCCTACAAAGAAGTACCGCGCCTTCACATTTTACATTTCGTTTGGGATTTTTTAGGGGAAAAATTGTGATATTAATAAACATCTAAGGGTCTAGGTACTAGACAAGTAACATTTCGAAGTTCTTTAAATCATTTTAGAATCGGGGCACCATTTTACTTAGGGTATATTTTTTATTCTTTGAAAAGTTACACTTTCCCTTAAATTATATCTCTGTCTCAATCCCTAATTAAGGCAAAGTGCTCATGAGATTAAAACATTGCGACACCGTCACCTGATTTAGATTATGAAGAAGAAAATCAAAGCTCTAATCTTCACTCTTCAAGTTGTCTCATGGTTTACATACCATTGTCAAACTCATTGTAAACATTTTTCTCTGCTTCACCTCTTTAAGGAGCTGGTTGGCCTTAAAGGTCATTGAAGAGAATTAATGATATCATTGCCACGAGTTGTCATCTTTTATGAGAATCTTGATTTGAATTGCCAAGTTCCTGATGATAAAAGAGACCCCAATATATAGTTGCATTCAGCCGTAAAATGAATCCTAAAAGTACTTATCGTTCCTGATATTTTGAGAGCATTGAATGTTCAGTACTTCGTCATTAATATATTGACATGTATAATTCAAATAAATGATGAACTAACAAGTGGATGTGAGAATTCAATTAAGAGAATTGAGCCGACTCATCTTATTTTTATTCGTTAGGAATACTAAGTTTACGGTACTCCTAATCTGAAATAATTTTGTGAGACAAAAGTGAACTTTACAAATTTATCACAAAATGCTAGAATATAATGGTAAAGCCCTGATTAATTGATATACAATTATTAAGGACCCGTTTGATTAGATTTAATCAATTTATAAAGGAAATTTATAATGAGTGGAAATGAGTAGTGGAGATTTAATTGAAATTTGAAATGTCTGGTGATTGTTGAGTATTTATCAAATCAATTGTACGTGAATTTATAAATTACAAAAATAAAATTTACCAAACAAGCCCTAAATAATACAATTCTCTGGTCTCAACTCACTTCGATAAGCCAAATTAACATTCGACAAATTGATAATCTCCCTATAATAATAATTCTTTCTTTTTTAAATGTACATTACAATATGCATATTTTAACAATGCAAATAATAATTCATGTTGATCCCAATGATATTAATTTATTGAGATTTTACTGTGAATAAGTATTACCCAATGAATTAATTCTTTTTCATAGTCATGTCGAAAGGCCAAGAATGACTAACCGGTAGAGAGGTGAATTGGGTATGTAAACTTTTTGAACTTAATCACAGATAATAATTCAAGAAAATTCGCACAGATGATCAAATTGACACAATAAAAGCAAGAATGTAAATAAAGGGAAGGGAGTGTGCAAAACAAGATCTAAGGAAGTTCGATTAAAAGATTAATTTACATTCATTTTTCTCCCCACTTCATTGCCAAACTCTCCAGCATGAACAACGCCCTTTCCACGGTGGGGATTGGCTTATGGCTCAATCGAGCCCTTTCATCATTATATATCTCACGGTATATAATCGTCACGACCAAAGTAGTGACAAATTCTACATCGCACAAAATTTATAATCATTGTTTAAAATGAAGTTGCCACGTAAAAAATATATATCACTATGTTTGATAAAGATTTAAAAATAAAGTTGTTTCTAAATAGATTTAAAATTCAAAATTTGTATAAATGACGTAATGTAATCGTGTCATGCGGAGTTAATAATTGGAATGATGTGAAAACTTACATCGTATTATAGAGGTGGCTTAATATTGCGTTCTCGTGTGTCTAAAATTTGAAAATTAAATTGATTAATAAATGAGACAAATTATAAATAGTTACCGAACAAAGTTTGTGTGTGCGGCTATTTATTCATCTTTAAAATTCTGTACCATTGTCTTCTTTTACAATCATCATTACCTTCTTTCATAAACTTCTCAGATTGTTTCCGTTAAAAAAAATTATATTCTAGTTTTTTCCCCAGTTGCCATTATCCTTTTTCTAGAACTTTCCCGTCAGTTACCGGTTGTGAAAAAACTGTATTCTAGTTTTATTACCATCTCCATCTCAAAAAGATGGTTTATTTTTCTTTTTTCGTCCGTTTTAAAAGAGTTCAGTTTTTTTTTTTGAAAAGTATTTGAAATATTAATTTTCTTATTTGCCCCTATTTAATTTATATAGTTATAAAAAAAATAGAATTATTAAAGTGAAATAACTAATACTCCTTATGTTTTCAAAAAAAAAAAAACTAATACTCCTTATGTTCCAAAAAAATAGTCCAATACGTGATTTTACGTGGACTAAGAATTAGTAGGTAATGTTGTTAGAACATTTAATTTTACCTTATTTTTTCATATATACCCTTGTGTCATTAATTGTTTGAAATATTTTCAATGTATAGGCAGTCGAATAACAATAATTAATTAGCGGCACAAATGGAAATGAAATATTAAATATATGTTCAATATGGTAAGTGAACTTTTTGGGATAGACGAAAATGGAATAGTGGATTATCTTTTTGGGGCAGAAGGAGTAATTGAAAATGGTATAATAGAAAAATGATGTTAAAATTTACTTTTCCAATACTATTAAATAAATATTTCTTAATTTATGTGAAAAAAAAATATGACCATAATGGAGGTAGTATTACTATTATTAAGGGCCCATATGATTTTATCTTTTGAGAAGTGACTATATATATTGTAAAATGTGTGGTTAAAAAGTAAAAAAAAGTTGTTGATTTGTGCAAATAGACCTTATCATTTAGTGTTTTTGCGGAAACGGGCCCTATGACTTCTAATTTGACATTCTCAATGCTGACACATCGCTGTTTATTGTAAAAAAGACCTTACTATCTATATTTGTCAACTTTGTTATTGAAATGACCTTTTATCATTAATCTCAATTAAAATATAAAGCTAAAGATTTATATTTCTTGTAGATTCTGGCATAAGGTGATTTGTAGAAAACTTTTTGTTGTTGATTGATATATCATATTGGTCATCACATGTGCTTAGCTGCGAAGAAGTCATAGTGTGATTTAGAGATTCGAAAAGACATTTTCATTAGCTAAAAAACTGGAAATATCTAATTATTTTTTGTAGTGGTGGTGAGGTAATACTTTGACGACATTAAATTGGGTAAATAGAAATATAAATTGTTATCTTTGTATATTACTTGAAATTTTTTTTTTGTTTGAAATTAAGGATAAAATACTTTCAAAAAGAACTATGTTTCAGAAAAAATAAGTGTAAAAAAATCATTTTAACAATAAAATTAACAAATTTGGACAATAAGCTCCATTTTGCAATGAACATTGATACATTAAGTTGGAAATAATCTACAAGCATCTTTGATTCAATTTATGGTAATGGATTTATAAAGAGAAACTATAAAGAGGTGAAACGAATGTTATAGAGTTAACATGAATTTGAAATTTATAGTTATAACTGAGTAGTTGTCAAATTAGTAGTCCAATCATTTATAAGCGAGATTATAATATATTTTGATAAAGAAGATCAAACAAGGACTAAGTTAAAAATTATATGGTCCATATTTACACTGCTCTCGCAAGAAAAATATTACGTATAATAATATTATTATTTTAATGATTAATGTGCAGTCGAAAATGAAAATAATGATTAAGAAATGGTTAACAAAAAATGGAGGGATGGAGACGGCAGGTAAGTTGGTTAATGCGTGTGAAAGAAGAAAAAGGCGCACGCTGGAAAAGAGCAGAGGATGGGTTGGGGGGAGCGATAGAAATGATTTGTGGAAATTCAAAAATGCGCACTATCTCCCACCAATCCAAGGTGCACAGGGCACACCCCACCGCTACACTCCAACCCATTATTGCCAATAAAGTAATCACACCCAGCTACGACACGATAACCATTGCGTTCACACCAATAGTTGCGGTTTCTCTTCCACCGTCTTAAACCCCATTTCTTCTTTCTACGATTTCCCCTTTTACTGCAATTTCTGCGTCTGATTTTGCAGTGAATGGTGTTGGGTTTTTGTTGCTTTTGCCAGTGAGGAAGTGCGCTTTTTTTTTTTTTTTCCTGGGTTCTTCTTTCTTTCTTTATTTCTTTCTTTCTTGTTTGGTGCAGTGCACTATGGGGAATTGCTGGGGTAGGTGGCGGAAACCTTCGATATTCAGAGTGTCGTCCAATTCAAAGTCAGGTATTACTGGGTTTTTCTTGAAAATGCGATCTTATTCAAATTTGGATATTCTTTATGTTGTTGAATTTTGCCTCTTGATTGAATTTTCATTTTAATTCTACTAGTTGGGGCTAGTTTGCAGTTTATTAATCTTTTCTTGTTCAAGGTTTAAGATACCTTTTGTATCATTTTGTACTTTAATTCATTACACAGTAATCTTTCCTATGTGTAAAATCTTGTTCCAGTTGCTTTTCTAATCAACTATCCATAATAAGTCATCATTAATTGGCTGGTTGATTGGTTTAGAGTCTGGAAAGGAGCAAAGTTCATCAGAAAAATTAAGAAAAGATGACAGTAAACCACCATTAAATCCTGAAGAAGTAGAAAACCTGCGTCAGAGTCAAAGCACGGCACCAAATCCGTTGACGGTCTTTTCGTTCGACGAACTTAAGATCATAACCGAAAACTTCAGGCAAGATTACATGTTGGGTGGAGGAGGATTTGGAAGCGTGTACAAAGGATACTTCTCCCCTGATTTGAGAGATGGGCTTCCTCAGCCCATTCCTGTAGCTGTTAAGGTTCACAATGGAGACAACAGTTATCAAGGCCATAGAGAATGGCTGGTAATACATTAGAGACATGCTTGTCCCCATCAGAGAACTTCATAAATTAATACATACATTTGTCCTTTTGATAATTTCCCGCTGAGTTGATTGCTTTTATTGTTTTCAGGCAGAGGTAATCTTTCTGGGGCAACTTTCTCATCCAACTTTAGTGAAATTGATTGGATTTTGCTGCGAGGATGAACATCGAGTTCTGGTATACGAATTTATGGAAAGGGGAAGTGTAGAAAACAATCTATTTGCAAGTAAGTAAATTATAGTAATCAACTAATTTGTAATGTGTTGAACTTAACATTTTGTTGCTCTTAGTAAGTGTTTGTATAGTTTTGTCCTATGAATTGCTTGATCTAATTTTATAGTAATATATTCAAGCAAGTCATTATGTTCTTATTGTTAATCTTATTCGGGTCGGGGGTTTTCCTTATTGATTGATACTTATAATGCCATCGTTAGTTGATCCATCATGTTATAAAACAAGTGCGATGCTTTCTGGATTAATTTGCTTAATTTGTTTCAAACGAGTGGGAATCCTAGATATAAGATTCACTCAGGATGCCTTAAGACTCGTATCATACAGTCTCAAGCAGGAAATAACTGAATATATGTTGTATATCTATTTCTTGGAGAGAAGCATGAGGTGTTAATTTGAGGCACTCGACTTACAAGAAAGTTTGCAGTGTATTTAAATCTGTTTGTTGCTTGCGTTAGCAGGAGTATTGCTTCCTCTTCCGTGGTCTATCAGAATGAAGGTAGCTTTTGGTGCAGCAAAAGGACTTGCCTTTTTGCACGAGGCAGAAAAACCTGTCATCTACCGGGATTTTAAGACATCTAACATTTTATTAGATGTGGTTAGTTACACGAAATGCCCCCAGTTTGTCACTTGAATACATATACGTCATGCAGTTGAATTTCGAGCGAAGACAGAAACAGCATCCAGTATCTTCTTATCTTTTTATGTATTTCAACTCCAAAGCATCTTTCACTTTCAGCAACGTTAGTAACCTGCATCATTAGCTACCAGTGGATATTTGTATAACCATCTTTGATATGCTCACTTACCAAAAGAAGCATCTGAAAGCAACTGACTGATAGATTATTATTGTTCGGCTCCATTTTAAAGATTGTGGTAGGCTATGAGAGAATTTCTAGTACTAGAGGACTATCCACTACCACCTTTAATTACATGTGTAGTCCAAGCAAATGGAGAACTGTCAAGTAGTTAGACCTTAGTTTAATCGACTTGTTTCCATTTGTCATGAGTACTAGTACTATTGGAATGCGAGAAATTTTCTACAACGCAAGTTAACATTTTAGATGCATGCAGGACTATAATGCGAAACTCTCTGACTTTGGCCTAGCAAAAGATGGACCTGTTGGAGACAAATCTCACGTTTCCACTCGCATCATGGGGACATATGGATATGCCGCACCTGAATATATCATGACAGGTAGCTATGCAACTGTACTTTTATAGTGCAGTGTAGCGCCCTCCACCCCCCCTCTCCCCGACCAGGTTCCGAAAATCTATAATATAGATGCTAATTTTTGTACGGATTATAATTTGTCTCCTGAAGTTGATCTTAACTATACATTTCTGGAGGTTAATTCTTATATATTGATTGAATTTACACATGAACAGGCCACCTGACTCCGAGGAGTGACGTGTACAGCTTTGGCGTTGTACTGCTCGAGCTTTTGACGGGGAGAAAATCTTTAGATAAATCAAGACCAGCTCGGGAACAGAATCTTACAGAATGGGCTCTCCCCTTGCTTAAAGATAAGAAGAAACTTCTCAGCATCGTAGATCCAAGATTAGGAGGTGATTATCCGGTAAAGGGCTTTCATAAAGCAGCCATGCTTGCTTACCACTGTTTGAATCGGAATCCAAAAGCACGGCCTCTAATGAGAGATATTGTAGATTCCTTAGAGCCTCTTCAAGATCCCTTTGATCATATCACAACTCAGAAATCTACTTTCACTCTTGTGAATCAGCATAACTGACAACTCAAACTACACAATAAAAAGATTATTTTACACCTCTTTTTTTTTTTTTTTTTTTAGGGAAATTTTCTTTTTGGGGGTGATGTAACGAAGAGTAGCAGTTTATTTCTTTTTTGGGTGATGTAAGGAGCAGTTTAGCTTGAGATTTTTGTGGATGCAGGAGAGAGTATATTTGATGTTTATCAATTCTCCCCAACTTTTATATTCATTTGCACTTTCATCAAAATGCATATGTTTAATTATTAAAATGTTAAAGTCAGTTTGACTAAATAGAATACTATTATAATGGAAATTAAATTTCAATTCATATCACCTAAACGTACACAAAAGTGACACATTTGCACAAAGAATGACCTATTCTCTACTTTTACGTGATGTGAATTTTAAATTTAGTTTCAATGATTCCATTTAAATGATTACCAAAGATACCTTAACATTTTAATGATTAAATATACATATACATTTAGATGAAAGTGTAAATGAATTGAAAATGCTGGAGAAATGTTGATCCGTATTTAAAGGTTAGGGATAAAAATGCAAACGAAAGTTTCAATTTTAACCCCCGAAAAATGATGATAAATAAAATCCCTTCATTCTATGATTTTCTTTATATACATTGCTAAAATCTATCAATTGAATCCCTTAAAAAATAAAATAAAATAAAACAAAATAAAAATCTATCCGTTGAAATTCAGTTTTAATTGTAAGACTTTTCCTTGTTTGCCAACAAATAATCTCAAAAAAATTAGACCATATTCATCGCCTAACATGTAATTTAATTAAATGTTAAAAAAATTCATCTTAGCTTGTAGAAAAAATGCTACTATTGTTTTATTTCTGTGTACACTGTCTAAAAACAAACAAATAAATAGCAATAATACGCTCCCTGTTCTCAACTTTTCAACACATTAGAATGAACTATATTTATGTTGTTTTTGTTGATGGTATCTGCATTTATTCAGGTCTTCTAATGAATACTTATTGTGTGATGCTTACTTTAATTTATTTGTAGAGGCTTAACTCATGGATACGTTGAAATTCTTAGATTGCATATTAGTTCATTGGGATTCACCATTGGAATTGCCACGACGCCGTGTGGAAAGCAAAGTTTTTTTTTTTTTTTTTTTTTCTTAGCTTGTAAAGTGGTTGAATCTGCAAGAAAGTAGTCGAAGTGATGTAGAGATGCACAAATTGTCGAGAGGTTGGCATCGAGACCAGAAAATACAACATAATTGCGATTTGGTCAAATGGAAATGAGTAGCCACTGAGACTGTTAAAACTTAACGTTGATGCTGTCATTTTCAAGGAGGTAAAAAATGTGGAACTCGGATTGATTACTAGAGAAGGAAGAGCTTCTTTATTGCGGCTGTGGTGCTGAAAGGGGATTTCGAGGGTCATATGGCTGAAATTATGGAGTCAAGGAAGCCTTAAACTTAGATAAAACAAAGAGCACTAAGCAATATTGCTGTCAGAATGGACGCACTCCTTGTATTCCGAGCACTTCATCGGCTGGAAGCAAGTTACCCACATCTAGGATTACTTGCCGAGAATTGTCAAACGTTACTCCAAAAAGGTTGTTGATTTAAAATTTTCTTGTGTTCAGAAATTTATGAACAAAGTTGCCCGTTGACTTGCGCTTGTGAACGGTTCTTTGTCAGACTCCTTAGGGTGGAAAATTTATTCCCCAACTTTTATTTCTGATGTATTCTTTTGCGGATGCTATGGATAAATAAAGTTCATCACTTTACTATTATATTTATTTTCACTCTTCCGATCTTAAAAAGTTGAACCCCTGATTTACTGTTCAATGAGCGGTAACTCTCCCTTTACCCCCGGGAAGTTTGCTAAACTCATCCCATGGCAGATGGTTCCACATTTCTTTTTTTTCCTTTTCTTTTTTGTTTTTAAAGCTTGCTTGCCAAAACATACAGGAAACTTCTTCTCTCTCTCTTCCTTTTTTTTTTAAGCTTGCTAATCCCACTTATTTTATAGTGAGATTGTTCTTGTTTGCATCAATATAATAGAAATTGGCATTTCAATATTCATATGATCTTATGTTATTAAGAACTAAGTGCTTTGATACTTATATTCAAGAGTTAAAGCTACTATGTTACTAAATTATATATTGAGATTTTCTTTATTTGTATTATATAATAGGAACTGTCGTCTCAATATCTTTTTTTATGTTAGTGCGAACACTACTTTGATATTTATGTTGCAACGAGTCCGTCTAACCATCTCAAAATCAAAATCTTAAAAAGAGTTCCACATAGTATATATAAATGTTAAATTATCAGTAATATTAAGTATCATTTAGTTTAGGACTTTGATCTCTTTGATATTATTTAGTACTAATCTTAATTTACAAGTACATTTGATTTTTATGTTCTCACGTTCTTTTCAATTTTTGGAGTTTTTAGTTTGTGACGAGTTTTGGAAATGAATATGTACAAAATTATTATGTTCATCTATATAATGTTTATGTATTTTTCAAACACATGCTTGAGATATATCTATGCGTTTACTTATCTTTTGTAGTTTTCTTTTTTTTCGTTTTCTTCACTTATAATTTAATGTCCAATAAATTATACAATTAGTGGGTATAAAGCAATAAGTTATTTTAACCATGATGATAATACTATAAATACTTATTTTTTAATGAAGCGGACATACTTTTAACTTTTGTGTTTAGTTTCTAATATGTTTTTTTAAGTCTTTGTATCAAACATTATTTTATTTTACTCATTGCTTAACATCTTCAAATGATATAAAAAGAATTCAACATACTTTTTCCTTTTCTACTACATAATGCTCTTCAAATCTTCAAATGTTTTGTAATAAAATCTATTATTTTTCCTCGATTTCACATTTTTTTAATATATATTATCTTTCACCATTTACATATCCAATTTGATTTTACCAATTACCAATAATATTGATTGTTATTACCTTATAGACAGGATCTTTCCAAAATTACTTATTTACCAATTTACAATTGTAATGCCAATAAAATCCACACGATCTCAAGCAAAAAGTAAAATAAAACACTTGCAACGCACGTGTAAAAAGTCAGACGTGTGCTCTTCCGATCTCCTGATTTACTGTTCAATGAACAGTAACTCCCTTTTTTTGTTAAAGTTTGCTAAGCTTCACACTAGAAAGTTCTTCTACATTTTTATTTTATAATCTTTTTTTTAAAGCTTCCCAATTCACGTCCCCAGAAACTGCTTCTCTCTCTCTCTCTCTCTCTCTCTCTCTCTCTTAAAGCTCACTAATCTCACGCTTTGCATATCAAGATTTTTCTTTTTCATTTGCATCAATATAATAGAAATCGGCATCTAAGATTTTTTTTCTCGTTTGCATAAATATAATAGAAAATTAGCATATTAATATCTTTTTCATATTACTAAGAACTAAGTGTTTTTAAATTTATGTTGCAATTAGTTCGTCTAACTATTTCAAATCAAAATCTTCAAAAGAATTCTCTATATAATTGGTATATGTGATTGTTAAATTATCAGTAACATTAAGTATCATTTGATTTAGTACTATGATGTCTTTGACGTATTGATTTATTTAGTAGTAACATTTAAAGATATATTTGATATTTGTGTTCTCACATTTTTTTTTTAATTTTTGGAATTTTTGTTTTGCGATGAGTTTTGGAAAATAACATATAAAAAAACACTATGTTCATCCATATATTTATGTATTTTTCAAATATGTGTGCAATGCATTTGTGTTTACCTATCATTTGTAGTTTTCTTTTTTTTCATTTTCTTTGCTTATGATTTAATGTCCAAAAATTATACAATTAGTGGGTATAGTAGCAGTAAATTTTACCTTAGAAATCTTTAACCAGAACAATGATATTGTAAATGCTTATTTTTTTAATTAAGGGAGGCATACTATTGTAAATGTTTAGTTTCTAATATGTTTATTTTCTTTCTGAAATCTTTCTGAAAATTACTTCCTATTTATATTAGATGTTCTAGAAATGAAAAAGTGAGCTAAATGAACAACCAGACGGTTCATTTTATAATGCAGTTTTGACTTTTTAAGGTGAAAATATGCGTCATCTATTTTAGATTTAGAATTTCATCTATAGACAGATACTATATGTTATATATTATACTTTATATATATATTATACTTTAGTTTGTTTTGTTATTAAAGCAAACATTATTAATGTTTTATGTATTATTAATTACACAAATTGTATAACAATATCTATACGGATTTAAACTAAAAATAAAACGTAATACGTGCAATGCACGTACATTTAGTAGTTTACTGAAAATAACTAGAGACCATTTTTTTTTCAAGTTGATGGGGGCAAAATTCACCAACAAATAGAACATTTTGGGACTTTAACACCAAAATTTGGACGTTTAGGACAAAATTTTCAAGAGGCAACGTTTAAGGACTCAAATGTGCCAAATACCTAAGCGATAAATAAAATAAGGTAAAATTCACAAAAGGCCCCCAATATTTGTAAAAAGTAATAATTTTATCCTTAAATATTGTTTTCAAGCATGTAACTCCCCAACCTTCTAAAAATATACACAAAAGGTTCATACATACTATTTTTGTCAATTTCCATCGTTCACTTTTTTTATAAAGACAATTTTACTCTTTATTTAAATTAAAAATAAGAACATAAAAATTTTAAAAATTTATTTTGATCTCTCTGCTACTTTTTCTTCACACACTTATACATATTTATATGTACATCGTTTTCCTATCAATTCACCTAACATAAACTATATAAACATATTGATCAATATATTATCGTTTTACCTCGCCATTTTTTTAGAGTAGAGAAGGATAAGGTCTTTTACTTAAGTTGCCTTTAATAATAATTAAAAAGAGATTTACCTATCATTTTTTGCTATATCTAGATATAAAAATTTGAAATGAAAGAGGTTGTTGCAAAATAAAGAGGTAGAAATCCGTCTTTTTTTACTAATAATTCAAACCTTTTAATTTTTTTCACAAGAAAAACTCATACATTTTTAATTGTTCCAATTTTTATGACTTGAATATCAATCACATCTAAATAATCATTGCTTATTTAGGTTTAAATTTCGGAGAATTCACTATCTAAAGTGACTATGACATTAGTGGTGATGTTGATGTTGTTAGGTAAGTGAATGAAAAAGATAATATATTGATCAATATGTATATATAAGTTGTGTTAAATTGGTGGAAGGGAAAATGATATAAAAATAAATATACATTAATATATGAAAGAAAGAGCAATAGAGAGATCAAAATAAAATTTTAAAATTTGTGCGTTCTTATTTTTTTATTTAAATAAAAAGAAAAATTGTCAGATCGGA
>CAVNYN010208764.1:3707-18996 GCA_963692815.1 Nyctanthes arbor-tristis
CCCCCCCCCCCCCCCCCCCCCCCGGGATTAAAAAAAAAAAAAAAAGCATGCACGGTACAATCTAATTTTCTGCCTATGCGGCCGAATGCCAAAATATGGGCTTTCTGCCCACGTTCTGGTCCTTAAATGCTGTCGCACAGCTCAATGTTGTGCGGCTGCACATTAATATTTCAATTTTTTTTCCTTTTTTGTTCTTCCAAAAACTGAGCCTCCTTGTCATCAATTCACACTAGTTTAACACGTGCGCGTAGTAATATGGTAAAAAGAAAAACCATTCGAGATTTGTTTATAGATATGCAAGTTTTTTACATTAATTGAGAAAGATCGGAAGAGCACACGTCAAAACAATAGCATGTATAAACAAAAAATAACAATGCCCAAAATTTGATACATTCATATAGAGAATTTCGTATTCAATTTTACAAAACAACTAGAATATTAAAATACAAGCAAATCTACGAACATGGCAAGCAAATATGTTCTTATATATTTGATTGCCACTAAGTCTTTGAAATGCTTGATGAAAACATGTTATAATAACTTGTATACGACTACGAGCATTATTCGTTAATAGTCAAATAATTACAATGTGTGGAAACAAATAAGTAAAATGTAATAACACTATACTAGTATCACACCCGTGTGTTACACGGGAGGGCACGTACTATAGAAAATAAAGTCATGAATACTAAAAAATGAAAAACAATCTAATGTATGTTCCACTGCACATTATAAAATAAACTTCTCAAACAATCAATAACAAAAGAGCATGGCCAAGTAAATGCTTAAAAGTTTGTTCCCTCACACAAAATCATCTCCTACAAAATCATAGAGCAACTCCCTCCATCATTTCAATGAACAACCCCCTTTTTCATGAATTGACCGTATGCAAAATAGGTCCTTTCACTGAGTCAAACAACTTCAAATAGAAGGGGAAAAGTAATAACCTCATCATTTCTATCATTATACAGCCAAACCGAAATGGTAAAGAATTAGCCTAGCAAAGAATTAGCAATGGGGCATGCGAAAGAACATGTAAAACTGGTCCAAAACGTCAAGTGTAAAATATGTTCACAAATTATGGATGCAAGTACAAAACAACCCAAGGACAACGAAAATTATAATTTCTTGATTTTCTCTTTAATATGCACAGATAGTGGTTCAAGGACGTTCAAGCAAAACTAAGGGAAGTCAACATCAACATTCTACACTATATGAAACGCAGCTCAATTTTTCCAAAACATATGTTCAATACGGGATGAATTCACATCCAAAATAGGTATCCTCCTTCCCTTGATCAAAATTTTTGATAAAATAGACTCACTATTTTAATACAGCACTAAATGTTACCATATAAAAGAACAGATGACGGAGAAGACCCGATTGTATTGTTTTATGTAAAGTAAATAAAATATGAATTAACCACTCATAGAAGATGTCGTAATAATGCTCCGGCAATAATTAAATGCACCGTCATAAACCTTCCTACGAAAAATTAACGCCAAAAAATTAGTGTTATGGAATTAAAAAAGATACTCTTTTATATCATGTAAATAAAATAGACAAAGCCTGTGTGGAACAAACATGAACTATATATTTTGAATAAATGTCGATAGTGGATGAAAAGATTAAAACATAAGTGCTTATAAAAAATGAAAAAAACTTAAACAAGTTGTCCTATAGAACAGAATTGTATCCTTTAGGTAAAAAATAAGAACTGAGCAACGATTTTCTAATCTAGTCTGAGAAATATGCAAGACAAAAAGAACATTATTATTTATTAGTGGATCCGAATGACATAACAGGAACCTAAAATAAACCTAAAATTCAATAGTCAAATGAATAAGATGCTTGCGCTCCGGGCCGAAGGTCTTAGGTTCGAATCACACTTAGCACTACTAGAATTTCCCTCTCCTTCCCTATATTCCACTGTATTTTAAAAAAAAAAAAAGTCTCACAAGAAAATAATAATTATAATAATGATAATTAATAAAAATTGAAAAACATCAAATGGATTTGTTGGTGAGTTATGAAAAGAAAAAAGCAAGTTTGTGAGAAAATGATGAAACCACTTTTATCTGATAAAGATACCAAGCAAATTGAGTGAAATTTTATAAAACAGAATAGTTTCTTGATATGATTTCCCATTAGAAAAAAACATGTATGAATCAAATACGTGATGGACAAGGGTGGATGTACATATTGTCATTGTGATTTAAAAATTTGATTAAAATCAATTTGTTTGAAATTTTCCTTGAGATGGAACGTAATTTCTAAGTGTTGAATCTTAAATTGCAGCAGGAGCCAGTTACCGAAGGTAGAATTAAAGCCTTACAAAAGCCATATACATTAGAAGTCTTAAATTAAAAATAAACATATTTAGCACTAGTAATATCATAAATAACATTTAAAAAGCATAATGACACTAAGTAGCAAGAATCACAACTAACAAATACATTCCTAGTAGCTCTATGCAGGCATCTGGGAGTATGAGCACTGACTCAGGAAAAATGAGCATAGTTCCCTTAAGAAGAGAAAATTATAATAAGGTAGATAAAATTAAGCAACGGATTAAACAAAATTTTATTGCTTTAATAAGGTACATTCAATAAGAGAATTATTTTCTCAGAATTAATGTCAATTAATAAATGTTGACAATTATAATGTCTGAACATTGAACCTTACCACGTGTAACTAATTAGTAATTGTGACTACATCTTAGTGGATGGCTGGAGAGGTTATAAACGAACCAGTAGAAATTGATAGTGTTTCACACGGCAAGATTAAAACCAATGTCTCTTGATCCAAAATGAGGAAAAATTGGTGTAGATATATATATATATATATATTAACTGCATAACAATATATTGCTTTCCCTTCAAAAAAAATATATATATATATATATATTGTTTTAATAAAAAGTTGTTTGGCAATTTCAATTTGCCGCAGGTATTTGACGACCATTGATTTCAAATTACATCACCACTTTCTATTTTCTAACTTCAACTTGACAATTATTGCAATGACACAATAAACCAAATACACAGATAGGAAGTCGATTGCCGACAACGGTATTGGCTTGTCCTTCAACTCTTGTAGAGAAGACGACATCCCTATAGTAGAAAGCAATGATGGATAAATAGATAAACTTCTAAAGATGCTATTGTAACCCAGTATTGGAAATGGATTGAATTAAATAAGCAGATCAAAAAGTAAGTTAGAGTAAAATAATAAAATGGTGAATAATGAACAAACACGCACTTTCAAATAGACATTAACATTGAAGATTCAAGTTTAAGATTTATAACAAAATCCTGCAAATGTTAAAGGTATTAATGAATTACTTTTTAAAAAAAAAAAGAAAAAATTGGCAAATCACAGTGCAGTTTATCACGGCAAGAGTCTTGATTTAGATACTGTGGAAAAAGGGGTTGGGGGGATTACAGTATCTGTATGTACTACAACTCTTGGTTTAGATATTAATCGACTTTAGAAAATTTATATTCTTAAAGAAAATTCAACAATCTCGGGACCCCGTCAATAGGGCCATCAAAAACCGTATCTTCATAAACATTGTCCTTAATCCTATTTCCATTGTTAACATTACTATCCACAATATTAATTTTCAATAAATTTTCCCATTTAAATAGATGAAGAAAAATGATGAACTTAAGGAATTATCTGAAACATTATGTGTTGCTTTCTTACTGCCCGTTAGTGAAAACCTTTTTATTTTTTTCTTGAAGTAAGAGAGAGAATGAGTCGGGTGGAAATTTATGTAGTACAATGAGTCCCATGAGATATGTTGATATAATTTATTTGACCAAATTTATATATTAATTAAACGAAATGAGCTGTAGTATAAATCTACTGCAGTTTTCCCGCTATTTTTCCTAGAATTAGGGGCAATTTGGTAATTTTCTTTCCAGATGTGGTAATCTGTGCGATAAATACATTCTATGTATATATTTTTCTAAAATTTTATATTTGAGTTATCTCTAAAATTTTTGAGTTACCTCATCTTCATAATTCTATTTTATCGTTGTAATTATATATCTTTATTAATCTTATATTCATTTTTTTTAAATCTTCTTTTCATTTTCATGAAAATCTAGCAATTAAGAGGGGATTTATTTATGGTTTTGAAAGTTGATTAAGATATCATCATGCTACATGAGTCTGACACACACTAATAAAGTTAATATAGTTGTTGATTTTTATAAATTGATTATTTATACCATAAGAAAAAATTAAAATAAAATATAACTACGCTTACAAAAAAATAAAATATAACTATTAATAATTAAAGATTCTATACATTAATTAAATAAAAAGAGCTGTGGTATAAATCTGCCGCAGTTTTCCCGCCATTTTTCCTAGAACTGGGGACAATTTGGGAATTTTCTTCTAGATGTGGTAATCGGTGCGGTAAATGCTTTCTATGTCTATTTTTTTTAATTTTCTATTAGAGTTATCTCTAAAATTTTTGAGTTATATCATCTTCATAATTTTATCTTATCTTCGTAATTATATATCTTTATTTAGCTTATATTCATTTTTTTGAAATCTTCTTATCATTTTCATGAAAATCTAGCAAGTACGAGGGGATTTATTTATGGTTTTGAAAGTTGATTAGGATATCATCATACTAAATGAGTCTGACACATACTAATAAAGTTAATATTGTTGTTGATTTTTATTAATTGATTATTTATACAGTCAAAAAAATTCAAAAAAATATAACTATGCTTACAAAAAAATAAAATATAATTATTAATAATTAAAAATTTTAAAAAATAAAATAAACAAGAAAGAACTATCCGTCTATGTAATCTTCTTCGTAAACAAATATATGATACTATATAACAATATCAAGTTTTTAAATTTTTTTTAAACATTTGTGGGCATCTAATTTCTCACTCGCCTCTGTTTACAATTTGGATTGGAATTTATTGCTTCTTTATAATCCTTCAACCAGCCAGAGTCTCTTGCACAGTCTTTTCGTAAAACCAGATGTTAATCCAATCTTCATGACTGACATGATCAGATATCCTTCCTTATTTGCCAGTTTGGAGAAAACACCAAACATTGAAAATTTTCAAAAATCTTCCTAAAGTTTAACAAAACATCTCATCCTATATGGCGGCGTTTATAGATGCACACTATATGTATTTCATGTACGACACGTGTATTTTAAACACACGCGGTGCGCATATATACATGCCACACAAGGTGGTAATATTCCTTACTAGCTTAGGAATCCAATTCTACAAAACACGTGGTTCGAACAAGTGGTACAATGATAAGATATTCACGTGTTGAGTGAGAAGTATCATATTCGAACCACACCCATCCCTCCCAAATCTCCCCCTTGTTATAATATAAAAAGGGGTGAATTCTAGAAACCTAACACAAGTAATATGGTAAGAAGAATTATATGAATCTTAGAACACTTCGTACACCGTTTGGGCTTTTTGGAATGTTTTTACCAAAAGAAAATTTTACAAAAGATGTTGTCATCATACGGCGAAAATAATGCATGTAGAAATATATTACAAGACCTGCCATTGTGCACGGAAAATTAATTTCTGATATTAACATAAAAATTAAAATTAACCCACATAAATAACAGTACTAACATATACAAAAAGATTTGATAAAGTCTATATATTGCTAAGATAGCCATTTCGATTTTCTTTCGTCAAGGTCTCATAACAAGAGTTTGATAGAGGACGCACGTGGATTGATCAGCTCCAAATAAAATACGAAGTTCGATGGCCATTCTAGAAGGAAAAAGAGGCTTAATCGAACTGAAGCAAGACCTAAAATTCAATAGCTATTTCAGTTTAGATTAGCCCTTTCATTTTTTCTCTGTTTTAGAATTTGTGTGCACTACTAGAAAATAGGGTATCACTGACGAAACTGTTCAAACATATGGTCATCCGTCGGAAATTTCCGACCGAAATCACGTGCCGTCAGAAATTTCTGACGGGTGATAATTTCCGACGGACACAAAATGTCGTCGGAAAGTTCCGACGGAAATTCCGACGGCATTCACAAGTCCGTCAGAAATTTCTAACGCCAACCAAATGGACGTTGGATCGCCGGAAATTTCCGATGGACTAGCGAATGCCGTCGGGGAAATTTTTGACGGAAAGTACATTTCTGTCGGAAGTATATTTAAAAATATATTTTAATTCCCTTTTATAAAATCTTAAAAGT
This sequence comes from Nyctanthes arbor-tristis, assembly GCA_963692815.1. NCBI lineage: Eukaryota > Viridiplantae > Streptophyta > Magnoliopsida > Lamiales > Oleaceae > Nyctanthes > Nyctanthes arbor-tristis. The sequence continues at coordinate 9,930 of CAVNYN010208764.1, forward strand.
TTTCTTTCTTTATTAGTTCTAAATATTGTTAATTAAAACTTTTTTTCAATTAGCTTGAGTTAAGTTTCATTTTTTGATTACGATAATAATTCATCCAATTACTTTACTACTACGTTTTAATATGCACAATGTTCTTTAATAAATATGCATTAAATATAAACTAAAAAAATATATAGTAGATATGTTAACTTTTTTTTTGCAAACTAGAAGTTAACTGATATATATGTATATAGTAAGTTAAATTTTGTTCTAAATTTAAAAATATGCTAAAAAGTTTTATTAAACAATCAACAACCCTTAGATATGAAATAGAAAATTATTTATGTTTTCGTATCCGTAATTATAAGTACAAACTAAAGTTTAAAAAAAAAAAAGAAAAAAGAAAATCAACAATAAACACAAACAATCTCTACAAAGGACATCAATTAGCATAGAACGGAAATAAATGTCAAAAATGGAATCTCAATATGTATAACAATCATTGTAGTTATGACAGCCTTTTTTAATTAACAATGAATATATATTATGGCCTGAAAAAGCCGTGTAAAAAATTTAATATTAATTGACACATATAAATAAATTCAGAGTATAAATGACATATATGAAAAAAATTAAACAAAAGTTTAATAAATAAAAAGCCCAATGTTTGACAAAGGAAAATGCGATATTTTTTAATTCGGAAAATTACTAGAATATACTTTATATAAATTTAAGGGAAACTTGTTAACAAGCATGTACATTAGCTTGCGGTTGACACTTCACTCTCCAACCCCACGTCTTGAGTTCGAATCCCCTTGGGTGCAATAGGGAAACAAACTTCGTGGGTTAACGATTTGGGTTGGAACTTTTTGCGGATTGTAGGGTTAGACCAAAAAGAAATTTTTTTATTATTTTTCGTTCTGTTAGAAATTTCCAACAGAATCTAATTTGTTGGAAATTTTCCGAGCGATTTTAATTTCCGTCGGAAATTTCCAACGGACACAAGTCTGTTAGAAATTTCTGATGGATACGAATTTTCCGTTGGAAAATATTAGCGAGCAGGGCCTCACCGACCGAATTTCCAACAACCATTTTCCCTCAGAAAGGTGATTTCCGAAGGAAATCCAACCCTTATCGATAGATTTTTCCGTCTGTAAAAGCCAATTTTTTAATAGTGGTGCGTGTGTGTGTGTGTGAGAATTTTGTGAGAATATGCAGAATTGATTTGTCTATTACTTGTAGTTACGATGAGAATATATAGACATAATAATGATGTGGTCCCCCAACAAAACAAAACGGAAAAGGAAAAAAGAAAAAGGAAAGGCAAAAAGGAAAAGAAAAGAAGAAGACTGATTTGGCCAATTTTCTATTTTGAAATATGGGCTCCTATTGATTTTGATTTCTTGGGAATTGATTTTGTGGAAGTAATTTTTAAGGAAATTGCATGGTCAAAAAATAAATAAAAATTACGAATCTACGTGTAATATTATTTGAAGGGTGATTGTGCAGTTGGAAATTGGAAATGAGTTTGAATGTAAATTGATTTTGAAGAAAATAAAGTCCTGCAAGCCCATAGAATACGCTAATGGGTCTAGATTTTTTTTCCTTTTTTTCCCTCAAGATACAATTGGAGGAACTTCAATGAGTGTTATAAACTCGAACCGAAAATATCAATTGCATTCTCAACAAATGCAATCATAACGAACCCTAATTATATTATAGCTTGCTTTTGTGAGTTTTATCATCTATGTAAAGAAAAGTTAGATTTATATAAGAATATGTTGTAAGAAAATAAAGAAAGATTTTTTTTTTAACGCGAAAATTTATTCATTAGTTAATCAAATCATTCAAGTCATACATAAGAAAAGACTCAACAAAATGAGGAGCTTCTTCCCAATAGATAGACTCATTGTAATAAGTGGAATCTCTAGCTAGCTTATGGGCCAACGAGTTCGCTTGAGGATTCACCCATGTAATCGAGTATCTTCTCTTTCTCTTAATAATATCCTTGCATTCTTTAACAGTACTATCCAATTCGGAATAATTTACTCTATTAAATTTTATGGCGTCCACTACCGTCGTGGTGTCCACGTCAAAAATAACTTGTCTCTGTCAGACTATATAGTTGCTATTAGAGCACTTCTAATGTCGAGCTAAAAAGACAAGGGGAAAAAGTCAATGGGAAAAAAATTTTCCCCTTATTAGTATTATTTATTTATTTATTTAGATATTTTTTTTTGGGTTGGGAGTGGGAAGCCCATTTTCATACAATGTATAGTGGAAAATTTTGGGTTGGGGTGGGGGGCGGGCTTATTTCCCATATCTATATATCTATGTCTATCTATATATTAATTAAAAGAACAAAGTCTTTATACCCTATCACCACAATTTTCCCTTAACAAATTCTTTTTACAATTCATAGTCAATTTTTTTTTTCCTTTTTAGATAAAGCTAAAAATCATAATTCTCTTCCTAATCTCCTCTTTTCTCCAAAATTTGAATGCTATAGCCTGTAATGGGCGGCCTAAACCTGCTTATTCCTTATTTGAAATTTGAATGCTATAATTGGGATCTAAATCTATTTATATATTCCTTATTTGAAGCAATTCAATCTCAAATCTCCGTATCCAATGTCTATTCAATCTCCAAATATGATTTGTACGTTTGATTGCAGTGGAATGATTAACAAAGTTTCCTTCTTCGGATATATATACATACATGTATATGGAGCTAATTGGGGATCAAAATCTACTCTTATGATGCAATTCAGCCTCAAATCTCTACTTTTCTTTTATTATTTAGTTATTTATTTATTTCTTTTCTCAACAATCTCGGGACCCCATCAATAGGAACGTCAAAAACCGTCTCCCCATAAAGATTGTTCGTAATCCCATTTCCATTGTTAACATTACTATCCACTATATTAATTTTCAATAAATTTCCCCATTCAAACATATAAATAGATGAAGAAAAATGATAAACTTGAGGAATTATCTGAAACATTATGTGTTGCTTTCTTAGCGCCTGTTAGTGAAAACCTTTTTTTTTTTAATTTTTTTCTTGAAGTAAGAGAGAGAATGAGTGAAGTGAAAATTTAAGTAGCACAATGAGTCCCATGAGATATGTTAATATAATTTATTTGACCAAATTTAAATTTAAAATAGAATGAGAAAAATGTGTATGCAAACCTGGGAATCCGCATATGACAATGATTTGAATGCTATGGAAAATTGAGATAAAGGACTTTCAGGGTTTCTACGGATAGAGGAGACAAGAAATCTTCCTTATTAGTCAACTCTGATTTTGTTTGTTCAAAGGAATTGCCTTTTCATGCGATGTTTTGTCACCAGTTCCAAAATCAACGGTACTCGCTTGGAACTCTAGATCCTTGAGTTCACCTATGTCCACAATTAGACTTGCGATTAATCCCAAAATCATAACCGTTTCTCCTAGTTGTGATGCACACATTCTCAAACCCAATGTTGACAAGGTCGCCCAATCTGGCCATATCTGTGCCAAAGCCTCCAACTATTGGCGAATTTGTATTAGTTCATCTTTGTTGTCCTTGATATTAATATTGGCACCAATGCATCTTATCTGTCTTCCTCGATCCATCGCCAGAAGTGTACTAAACCGTGCTTTGATACCATCTGTTGCAAAAGGAAGCGCAGCAGAAAGCTAATATGAGATTATAAATGGGGCTTCACACATGAACTAATCATTTAGGTGCACAATGAAGAAACTCTTCAACTTCTCTGATTTTATTCAAAACTGAACCTAGAAATAATTAACACAAGCTTCCTATTTATATAGAAATAACCTAGTTATAACTTATAAGGGATAGATAGATAAGTAACTATCTCGTACTGTTCCTCTTTCTTTGAAGATAAAGCAAATGTTAGGTCACTTCAGTGGTTCTCATCTCTATAAGAGATATCTTTCAACTTGTCCACACGGATAAGTCCGATTTTGATCTAATGTCGTTTGTCTAGCGGGATATTCCACCAGACGTCTGATGTGGCGTGCTCTGATGGGACAGCTCACCCACTGTGGACCCAGAGTGAGTGAGTTATCCCAATCAGAGCATACCACATCAGATCCCTAGCGTGATATCCTGATAGACGTCTGGTATTAGAATGAAACTCTAGATAAGAAGTCTCAGTACTTTTCGCACTGGCCTCTGTTTGCAATTTGGATTAGAATGTATTGCTTCTTTATAAGCCTTCAACTAGCCAGAGTCTCTTACACGGTCTTTTTGCAAAACCAGAAGTTAATCCAATCTTCATGACTGACATGATCAGATATCCTTTCTTATTTGCAAGTTTGGAGAAAACACCAAACAATGAAAATTTTCAAAAATCTTCCGAAGGTTTAACAACATCTCATCCTATATGGCGGTGTTTATGGATGCACGCCATATGTATTTCATGTACGCCACGTGTATTTTAAACACACATGGTGCTCATATATACATGCCACACAAGGTGGTAATATTCCTTACTAGCTTAGGAATCTAATTTTAGAAAACACGTGGTTCGAACAAGTGGCACAATAATAAGATATTCACATGTCGGGTGAGAAGTATCAGGTTCAAACCACACCCATCCCTCTCCTACCTCCCCCTTGTTATAATATAAAAAAATGGGTGAATTCTAGAAACCTAACACAAGTAATATGGTCAGAAGAATTATATCAATCATAGAACACTACGTACACGTTTGGGCTTTTTGGAATGTTTTTACCGAAAGAAAATGTTACAAAAGATGTTGTCATCATACGGCGAAAATAACGCATGTAGAAATATATTACAAGACCTACCATTGTGCATGTGAAATTAATATCTGACATTAACATAAACATTAAAATTAACCAACATAAATAATAGTACTAACATATATAAAAAGGTTTGATAAAGTCTATATATTGCTAAGATAGGCATTTCAATTTTCTTTCATCAAGGTCTCATAACAAGAATTTGATAGAGGACGCACGTTGATTGATCAGCTCCAAATAAAATACGAAGTTCATGGTCATTCTAGAAGGTAAAAAAGGCTTGATCAAACTGAAACAAGACCTAAAGTTCAATGGCTATTTCAGTTTTGATTAGCCCTTCTCATTTTTTATTTTTTTATTTTTTCTGTTTTAGAATTTGTGTGTGTGTGTGACTTTTGTGATAATCTGTAGGCTGTAGCATTGATTTGTCTGTTACCTGTAGGTCCGAAGAGAATACATAGACATAATGATGATGTGGTCCCCCTAAAAAGAGAAGGAGAAGGAGAAAAAGAAAAAGAAAAAAAAACAGAAAAAAAAGATAAGAAAAGAAGAAGACTGATTTGGTCAATTTTCTATTTTGAAATATGGGGCCCTATTGATTTTTATTTATTGGGAATTGATTTTGTGGAAGTAATTTTTAAGGAAATTTCACGGTCAAAAAGTAAATAAAAATTACGAAGCTACGTGTAATATTTATTTGAAGGGTGATTGTATAGTTGAAAATTGAAATGCGTTTAAATGTGAATTGATTTGAGGAAAATAAAGTCCATGCAAGCCCATAGAATACGCTAATGAGTCTAGATTTTTTTTAATTTTTTTTCTTGTTTTTTCCAAAATACAACTGGAGGAACTTCAATTAGTGCTATAAACTTGAACCGAAAATCTCAATTGCATTCTCAACAAATGCACTGATAACAAATCCTTATCATATTATAGTTTGGTTTTGTGAGTTTTATTATTTATGTAAAGGAAAGTCAGATTTATATAAGAATATGTTTGTAAGAATATAAAGAAAGTTTTTTTTTATTGTGAAAATTTATTCATTAATTAATCGAATCATTCAAGTCATACATAAGCAAAGACTCAACGAAATGAGGAGCTTCTTCCCAATACATAGACTCATTTTAATAAGTGGAATGTCTAGCTAGCTTATGGACCAACGAGTTTGTTTGAGGATTCACCCACATAATCGAATAGCTTCTCTTTCTCTTAATAATATTCTTGCATTCTTTAACGATACTATCCAATTCGGAATAATTTTCTCCGTTAGATTTCATGGTGTCCGCCACCATCTTGGTGTCCATTTCAAAAATAACTTGTCTCTATTAGACTATATAGTTGCTATTAGAGCACTTCTAATGTCGGGCTAAAAAGACAAGAAGAAAAAGCCAATGGGCAAAAATATTTCCTCCTTTTTTTTTGGGTCAGGGGGGGGCGTGGGGAGCCCATTTCCATATAATGTATAGTGGAAAACCTTTTTTTTAGAGGGGGAGGGAACCATTTCCCATATCCATATATCTATATCTATCTATATATTAATTAAAAGAAAAAAGTCGACTACTAGAAAATAGGGTATCATCGACGTAATTTTTCCAACAAATGAACATCCGTTGGAAATTTCCGACGGCACGACAGTTCCGTCGAAAATTTTCGACAACCTCATCTTGTCCGTCGGAACTTTCCGACAGACATATGTCGACGGAAATTTCCAAGGGAAATGTAGGCCGCTGAAAATTTCCGATGGCATGAAATTTCCATCGAAAATTTTTGACAGAAATGATAAACCGTCTTAAATTTCTAACGAAATTTCCGACTGACTTGAAGATCCGTTGGAAATTTCAGACGGAAAAGATCCATTTCCGTTGGAAATATACTTAAAAATATATTTTAATTATCTTTTATAAAATCTTGAAAGTTTTCTTTGTTTATTATGCTAAATATTGTTAATTAAAACTTTTTGAATAAGTTTGAGATAAGTTTTATTTTTTAATTACGATAATAATTTATCCAATTACTTTATTAATATGTTTTAATATACACAATGTTCTATAATAAATATACATTAACTTTTAAATTGTAAAAAAATATACAGGAGATATGTTTATCTTTTTAAACTCGAAGATAAATTAGCATAAATATAGCAAGTAAAATTTTGTTCTAAATTTAAAACGTTACAAAAAGTTTAAAGTCTTATTAACAATCAACAACCCTCATATGTGAAATAGAAAATGATTTATGTTTTGGTATCTGTAATTAAAAATACAAACTAAAGTTAGAAAAAAAAGAGCAAAAAAAATCAACAACAAACACATATATATACAATCATTTCCTTCTATTCCATTCGCATATATGACATGTACACTTGTCTTACGAAAAAGTCGATTCCATACCCTCTTTTAATGTTTGGCAATTCATTGGTAATATATATATATATATAATATGAAATAAATTTTAATGCAAATGTGGTTTTACCTAATGAAAAAAATATAAAACAAAAAAATTTAATCTTTCATGGGTTATTTTGTGGTTAATGTTTAAATCACGTTCTGACTAATAGAATCTAATAAATTTTAGTAAACCTTCTTTTATTATTTGTAGTTTTAATTAACAATGTATATATAATATAGAAAACTAGGGGCAATATATTATATTAATGACACACTCAAATAAATTTAGAGCATAAATGATATATTTAATATAATAAAGTTTAATGAAATAATAAATATATATAAAGTCCAATGCTTAAAAAAGAAAATTCATCATTTTTAAAATAACAAAATGACTAGAAGATACTTTAAATATATTTTTTGTCAACAAATTAACAAAAGTCCACAATAGGCTGGTGGTTAGGAACTTACCTCCGACCCCCAGGTCTAAGGTTCGAGTCCCTCTTATTACATATTGAAAAGAATTACTAACGGGTCAGCGCGAGTCAACCCTTTAGGGTTTTGGTTCACGTGTTGGGTCGGAAAATATTTTTTTTCATTTATTATTTTTTTGATGTTAGTCGAAAATTTCTGACGGACCGAAATCCATCGGAAAATCCATTGGAAATTTCGGTCAGATTCCAATTTTCCGTTGGTAAGTATTACCGAGCAGGGCTTCACAGATGGAAATTCCGACGGCCAATTTTCCGTCAGAAAAGGTCATTTCCGAAGGAAATTCCACCTTTAGCGACAGATTTTTCCTACAGTAAAAGCTTGTTTTTTAGTAGTGGTCTTTATACCCCTATAACCACAATTTTCCCTCATAACATTCTTTTACAATTCGTCGTAAACTATTTTTTTTTCCTTTTTAGACAGCTAAAAATTATGATTCTCTCCCTAATCTTCTCTTTTCTCCAAAATTTGAATGCTATAGCCTATAATTGGCGATCTAAACCTACTTATTCCTTATCTGAAATATGAATGCTATAATTGGGATCTAACTCTATTTATATATTCCTTATTTGAAGAATTCAATCTCAAAACTCTGCATCCAATGTCTATTTAATCTCCAAATATGATTTGTACGTTTGATTGCAGTGGAATGATTAACAAAGTTTCCTTATTTGGATATATATACATGTATGTATATGGAGCTAATTGGGGATCTAAATCTACTTATTTCTTATTTGATGCAATTCAGCCTCAAACCGCTACTTTTCTTTAACTTTTTATTTATTTATTTATTACTACATCCGTCCTAATTATTTGGTCCCATTGTCCTTCTTAGGACATCCCATATTTATTTGGTCCTCTTTTGTGTTTATTTACCATTACACTCAAATGTAATTTTGAAAATATAAAATATTTATCTTTTCTAATACTATTCTTAATATACACTACTAATTAAATAAGGATATTTTAGTAAATATATTGTATAATTGTCTTTTTTAGTACAATTCTTAATCTTTGTGAAAAGTAAATGAGATCAGATAATTGGGACGAAGGTAATATAATTTACATTTTTAATCAATTTGGCATAATTGTGTTGGTTATTTGTTATGATTAGCTCTAATAAATAAGGCATATTAGTTTTACACATATGTTTATTGATTTCAAAATTTTAAATATCAGAGAAGATTTTTTCAGATTTTATTTAGTGTCTGTCAAGTTAAGTGATTAAAGTTTTATACTAAGTTGTAAACTTGATACATAAATCTATTTTATCGGTAATTCTAGAGTAGTAAAAATTAATTTGAAAGACTAATCGTATTATAGTTGCATTTTGTGATTTTTTTAATAAGAATATATTTTGATTCTTCATCCAAAGTTTATATTTAAGATAATGCTAATGTTGATGCCAAAAATCGTCGGTCGAGCCAACAACAAAG
>CAVNYN010208768.1:0-15986 GCA_963692815.1 Nyctanthes arbor-tristis
GTACTAATATCAACTCATATATCAAAGGCATTTTGAATAACAAATAAAATAGAGGGACATCGGCATAAGGAAAGTTAACAAGGAAAATGACAAATAATCAAAAAATACAGAAGAGTTGATTGCCTTGTAATCAAACTGAGTTGGAGAGAATAGAGGTGGAAACATGAAATCTTTATGTCAAGCAAATAAGGTTTTTGAAATTATGAAATGAACCATTGCCGATAGGCAATAATCAAACAATCTCATGGGCTTAATCAAATGATAACAAAAGGTATTGAACAAAGGCATGTAGTCAAGAACAGGCAATAAAAATAATAGAGAGGGCAAAGGCGATTCCAAGATTTCAAGTAGACAATTAAGGACAATTAAAAGTAGGTATGAATAAGAAAAAGAAAACATAAGGAGAGAAACATATTTTCCTCAAACTTCAATTTTTCAAGGAACTAGTATCAACTCATATATCAAAGAAAAGTCTTGACCAAGGGTTACCATTGTTTTTTCAAAGAGAATTTTCATGGTTGAATTATTCTCGAGAATAACTTATGAAAAGGTTTAGAATCAAATGAAGAGTTAACATGAACTTAAGGTCTCAAAATAAAGGGGTTACTAGTATCAAGCAAAGAGAAATGTTTCCAAGCTCAAGTATGAAGCAAAAAAATTATTGTTGACGTTATAAAGTGCAATGGGTTTATTAAGATTACATAGGGAAAATAGATATTGTCAATCAATTATAAGCAAAAGTGTTATATCCAAGGAAATAAAATTTTTAGGCGAGAAATACGAAACAAACATTGGCCCTAGTCAAAGGAAATAAGTGATTCAATCAATTTGCCTAAATGGATTTTCAAGACATTATGATCTTTCCTAGAATGACTGAAAAGATATTCTTTCAAGAGTTTCTCAGTAGTTCAAAGGATCGCATGATGAATAACAATTCTTGGCAATTTAGGGGTGGTGCAAAATTACATCCATAAGAACTCAGGTTTGGCAAAACAAATTCTTAGTTTGAAGAACATTGGAAATGTTAAGTAAGAGAACAAGTGTTTCAAGATACATTGAACACTACTAACTTTGAGAGTGTTAAGAACGTTTATAAATGCCCCAATTAGTATAAATAGAGGTGGAACATAAAGCTAAAATGCCCCTAAGAGCATGAGATACGGATTAGTAAATGCCCCTATAAATAGTGCCTCTAATAATAGATAGAGGAAGATGGGACACTAAAAACGCCCCTAATAATACACCACGCAGGATTATTCTATTAGCAGCATTTAATTAAATGCCCCAATTAAACAATTGGGGCGGTTATGAGTATTATCATATTAATTAAATAAAAAATAAATATTCAGTGTAGAGACATATCTATTGGCCCCTAATAAAATTTAATTTAATTAAATAAATAACTAAACTGGCACCTTTATTATTAGTATTACTATTAAATCACGTTTCATTAGGAAAAAGAATATCTAATTAATGAAGAACTAAAACAATAATGATATTTGTCATAGAAATTCTAATCACATTCCATTTTGAAGAGTAAATATTCACAAATTACAAGTACAAAAGAATATCATCTCCCTTTTTTTTTTTTGAAAGGGAAATGAATATCTTAATAGTATATAATTCTCAATCTAGTTGACATGTGATACAGTGTTTGAAAGATTATAATGGGAATAAAAAAATTTTGATTATATTAGGGCCTGTTCTCTTTACTGTTTTTAGACTGTTTTTAGTTTTTAGTTTTTTAAAACACTGAAAACGCATTTACTTTCATATTTTCAAAAACGAATTTTGAAAAATAAGAAATTTTTAACAAAGAAAACAGAAAATGATAAAAAGTCGTTTTGAGAGTTTTTAATGAAAACACGGTACTTAAATCAAAACGCAAGAAATGCATTGTTTTGTGAATTCCAATTTCTCTCTCTTCTAGTTTTACAACCCTTCGCCTACCCACACACCCCTCCACAAAATCAATTACAACTACTTTCTATCTCCATCATCTGCTCTCTAGGGCAGCTATTGATCCCTCAGAATCCAAAAAAAAAGAAAAATCAACGTAGTAAGTTTCTTTCCCTATTATTTGTTGCTTTATATGTAGTATATTGTTTGTCTCTCGCTATACAGTCACTAGTGTCGTCAGATGGTCAGAACAAGTAGCCTAAATTCATAAATTCAGGGGCAGAAGGTTTTTTTCCTTTTTTTTAATAGTTTTGCTTGATGTTTTCTACAACAATGGCAACTGGGGTTGAGGAAGACGATAGGGCTGGTAAAGGAGAGTGCACTTGAACCATAAATTCCCATAAGCAATTGCTATTATTTTCTCCTTTTTATTTCTATTATTAGAATTACTCAGAGTATTATTTTTTCTACTATATTTGCAATAAATCATTTTATCTTATTTTAAGTACCAAAATAATACTTAATCCTTGTTTGATTCCCATTATAGTATTTTTCATATTCCACCCACAAATTTGATGTTGTTCCCACAATCATAAAATTTTCATAAATTACAAAGGCATAAATCAGGTCTTATATACTAATAAATTCCCAATTCTGTTTAAATTAGGGCAAACATTGTTGAATGAGCAAAATTATGGTACAATTAAGCAACAGTCATTATATAAAAAACAACACCTAGAACTTTATTCACCCCCAGTTGGAATAAACTATTTTCCCAAATTCTCCCATGAATTTGAAATCAGAAACACAATTTAAAAGACCCAATAAAATTAAATCCATTTTACATAAAAGAGTAATAAAATAAAGAATGAGCAAACTTACTTGATTAAGTCAAAAGCCGAATTTGATCTTTATTGAGACGTTTGGCACTCTGTGAGAGGGAGAAAATCATACTTTAAAAGGCTAGGTAATCGACGGTGTGAAGCAGTAGAACTTGCGTACGGCATGCAGCGGTTGGAGAACTGAGTGAAGATGGAAGATGCTAATTCGGGTTGGACATGGAGAAATCTGACGAGGAAGACAGTGAGTGATCTTGGGCGGGTTTGGTTGAAAAATTTTTGTCAGAATCGGGAAGAGCGAAAAAGGAAGTGAGGAATGATCCATTGAATTCTTGCGGTAGTAAAGTAGAGAGGGCTATATTTAGATATGTGTTAAAAATTAAAAAGAAAACCAATAACCTATTGTGTTTAGGAGTGTGTGAAAAAACCGGGACCGATTGAACCGGCCCGAAACCAGACCGAAAGGGCCTATCCAGTCTGCGCTTTAGGGCCAAAATGTCCTGTTCGGTCTGGTCCGGTCCGGTCCGGTCTGGTCCCAGGTTTTCTTTTGAAAACCCGGAAACTCGGTCAAAGACTGGTTGACCTTTTTTTTTAATATATATATTGAAATCCGTTTTTCACTTTTCATAATACCCAAGAGGTAAATTATTTCCTTTACATAGTCACTTGTACAAATGTCCATCTTATTTATAAGCCCCAATTATTTTACCTTTTTACAAAACTTTCAATGTGAGACAATCATTTAACTTAAAACTAAATATAAAGGACCAATATAATTATTAATTTACCTCAAAGTCCACAAAATTTTCTTTACATAGTCACTTGCACAAAGGCTCATCTTATTTATAAGCTCCAATCATATTGCTTTTTTACAAAACTTTCAATGTGAGACAATTAAAAAGTTAAAGCAATACCACTAAATTTCTTTTTCAAGTTGGAATTTTTTAGCCAATAAACTTCTTTAAAAATCATGATCTTTTTATTATTTTTTAAGCAATAGTCAAGAACAATTGTGTTAATATATAATGTTACTAGAATTTGTAACACTGTAAGGATTTTGTTAAAGAAAATTGTTCGGATTTATAATATGTTTGTCGACTCTATTTAAGTTATATGCTATTGTTATATAAAATATATATTTATATATACACGTGGAGAATTGTGCTTCTATATCTTCTAATTTATTTAAGTGGTTTTCTTATTGGTAAAAAGTGTAAAATGGATTTTCTTGCTTTTATTTTAAGTGGTAAGTGTTATTTATTGTTGACAATTACATCATTTTTGTAATATTTAATCCCATAAATGTATAATAAAGTTGAAATTATCTATCTTTTGCATTTTGAAAATATCAAAATTGTATCGTAAAATTGTTAAAATTATAAAGTATATATAATATTTATGATTTTTACATTTATTTTCCAATTTAGGATACATATTTCAAATATTTAATAATTTTAGATTTGTTAAAATAAAAAAAATGAGAAATACAAATAAGTCTACTACTTCTACCTTACGGATGCATGTTAATACTTTTATTGCACATAAAGCCCTTCTATTTGTCTGTTCTAAAATTTGTTTATATGTGTTTTTATGTTACTAAGTCTACAGAAATTTTTTTTCACAAGCCCGAAAAAGCCCGAAAAAATTGAATTCATTACCTGAGCCCGAACCGAGACCGAAACCGTTTGGGCTTTCCCTTTTTGGAACCGGGACCGGAACCAAATCGAATATGTTTGGTCCGGTCTTGATCCTTCAAAAACCTGGGGCAGAAACCCGTTTGCACAGCCCTAATTGTGTTTGCCTTTCGTAATTAAGATTCCATGAAACTTATAGAATTTATTTATTTATTTAAAAAAAGAAAAAAAAAGATTGGTGTTAAATTTTTGGAAAGTAATTATTGTTTATTTTAGTGTATAAAATAATGTTAATAGAGGCATGATTAAATTTTGCCCCTAATCAATTAGTGGCGGCATTTCTATTAGCCCTAATTATCACTAATAGAGGCCAAACTTACTTTCATCCCTATTAATTATTAGGGGCCTTTTTATTTGTCCCAATTATTGTAAATAGAGACTAAACATACTTTTACCCCTAATTCATTATTAGTAGGGGCATTTATATTATTTTGCCCCTAATTGAGTGCCTCTAAAGCTCTCAAATTTAATAACGGAAATGATCACTACAAGAAATTGAGGGTTTTACCCACACATATAAATGTGGGTAAAGATATGGTTATGTGTGAGTAAACATATTTACCCACACATAATGTAAGTGTCAATAAGTGTGACTATCGGTCTGTAGAGGAAAGTTTTTACTCACGCATAGGTATATGTATGGGTAAATGTTATAAGTTTATCTACACATACATGTGTAAGTATTGTCATATATGTGGGTAATGGGATTGCCACATATGCAATATTGACGTAGACATAGCACGACTAGATGATGACGTGCCACATAACATGGACGATGACTTGCCACATGATGTGATATGATGTCACATGACGTGGATGCTAACGTGTAATTTATTATGTGTGGGTAAAAAATTAAATTATGTGTGGTAAAAGTAAATTTATTGTGTAGGTAACAATATTTATGTGTCGGTAAAAGTATTTTTATATGTCAGTAAAAGAAATTAAATGTGGTTGATAATTTATTCATATGTGGATAATAATTTTCTTTTTTCCTTTTGTTCTTTTCATCTACATCTATAGATTATACATATGAAAAGTTCGTAAAATTATAAACAAATTTTGTAATCACAAAATTAAAACAATGGTTGAATAAATATTTCAAATACTAAAGAAATTAGACATGTATCTATATCACAACGAAGTCCAATGGAAATTGCAACATCCTAATAAAGTTTCAAAATAATGACGCTTGACTAATTTCACTTACAAATAGAGAAAAAAATCTCGGTTTACATTTGTGAAATTCATTGCCTCTAGATTCATCATAGATTTCCAACCAACGCTTGTATAACTTTGCCTTGTGACCATAATGTGAATCCATATCCAAATCCTGCAAACACAATCATAATTATGCAACACTTGAACAAAATGAAGGGAAAAGCTATATAAAATTGATTTGCGTACACATGTTGCAGAGAAGATGGCATATAAACTCAAAAGAAAAAGAAAGGCTTAACTAAAGAAGTAAATTGGTTTACTTCGACCGATCCCACTATTGGTTTTCAATCCCACAATCTTTATTTCAAATACAAATTGAAATTGAAATAAAGAAGTAAATAGCACATCAAGGAACTCACTATAATTCTGTAGGTATACTTTGAAAGTCATGCCGCTTTAAGAGTTTCCAAGTCAATTATAGGTCCTAAATCCTCTGAATTGCAAAGCTGCAGAAAAAACTCAAGTTATTACTACAATATTTAGACCAACAAAAAAGAGAAAAAAGAATTTTGTACAAAGAAAACAACATGCTTCCAGTTTGAGAACTTTGATGCAGATTTAAAGTTGTCATCATCATCTGTTTAAGATAAATAACAATGGACACATGTGCTATTGCACTACAATATACCAAAAATTATATTAAAAAATACTTAAAAAGTTGCCACTTCATACACAATCAAAAGATAGAAACGATGCCCAAATAAAACAAAAAAAATCAAAATAATTCCACCAGTCAATACATATCAGAACAATTTAAATATTGTTCAAAATTGTCAACCCATGCAGAGTCATAATCACCAACAATATCAAGTGAACTTAGAACACAATCTACGAAACTGTTGACCAATATAATAAGTATGTAAACAATGTTGAAACTGGATAGTTTTCACTGGTATTAAAGTCTAAAATCTTTAAACATAATGATGAATAGTTTTTACCTGTGTTTCTGGAAGCATTGCATCTCCAAATGAAAAAGGCAATTGCACCCAAAGCATTGAAAGGTTTAAACACCTTAGTAGGTCTTGTTTAAACACAGAACAAGTGCAAAATTTTTAGGCGCAGTGGTAAGTGAACTCAGTGGACATTGTCTAGGATCCATATCAAACTCCCATCACTCTAAAAGTCCAAACAAAAAAAGTGGTAAAGAAAAATTGAAAGATTACCTATTAACTTTAATTTTCCTTGCCTCTATTACATTAAGCATTGCTAGTAAAAGAGTGACAGCATATTTTCCTCCATAAGAACATGTCAGTATATAAAGAGAACTCTTTTGGAGGCCCTCATTTCTAGAACTACTTCCCTTCCTCAAGAAGCACTTATAAGTAAGAAAATTATTTCAAAAATTTATTCAAACAAGTTCAAATTTACCTTATGCTTATCCAAATGTGTCTCAATGGTTTCTCTCTGCAGCACCCAAAATCAAGTGTGCGATTCCTCGTTTCTTTCTTTTTTTTTTTAATTTAAAACCTTAATTTTGCTTAATTTTTCTTAATTTTACTATACAAAACTATATGAGAATGGCTCTTCAAATCTAATTCTCTTCTTCTGTGATATATAATAATCAAATAATTTTGCTAACTATGAATGAGGGTCCAAAAAGAATACTTAAAGAAGAATTCATAATGTAATTTAGAAGAGTGCTACACAATTAGCTACCCTAGAGATTTAGCTACCAAAAACTACTAATGCTTGTGGTTGATCTATACATATACATTTGAAAAAACTTAAGACACTTACATTACATTTGAACCACTAAACATAAATTAAAAGAGAAAACAAAAGAGAAAAAATACTCTTTTGTAAGGAAATAACAGGAAATAATAGGCTTGCTTACTTATATTCGTCTGCAACTTCTATCGTTCATGGGCATTTGCTATGCCTTCACAAGTATTCATCAACCCTACAGCCTTGTTCTTGGTATTCTCGAGCATGTTCAGCATCCAAGCTGATGCAAGAGACTTTTCTTATTCTAGAATGGTGATTTGATTCATTGCTGCAATTCTAAGCTCTTGGACAGTCATAGATGTTACCAAATATTCAACTTCAGCCTCAACTTTTAGCCTACAGAGGTCCTAGAGTTCTGTTTCTATGTATTTTCTGTTTGCCAATCATTTCCCATCATAGTGCAAGGAATAGATAGAACTGTGTAAATTCTTGCGGGATTGTATTAGCTCAGAGGAGCCAATTTCATGGAGTTTTAGACTGGTACCCAGAAGCTAAGTCTGGAATCGAGTCATGTATAAAGGTTATTAGGACACAAAATCAAGAAGGCAATGGGTCAAATCAAAGGTCATGAAAATGAACAATATTTCATGCTTCAAAGTTAAGGCATATTTGTCTATTGCCTTAGAGTATTTAGTAATAAAAATCATAGGTCAAGACAAGAATTCGAAAGAAGTCGAGGGATTGAATTCAAGTCACTTGCCACGTCCTTGCTATATATGTTTATTATCTATTCAATCTCCAAGTATCAAATCAAGGGATCAAAGTTATAACTCAAATTCATCATTGTTCATGACTAAATTTGTGGGTGTCAATACTTTTAGGAACACTTAATTTAGTAGAACAAAACAATTCCATCAACCCATTTATTGGGTCAATTTTTAGTTGTCCAAGAGTTTATGGCTCAAAATTTGTCACTGTAGATTATTTAGTAATTGAGTTCTTAACGATTATCTTTGTTAAATCTCTTGGATATATATTAAAAAGAAAAACTTATATTTTTCATAAATTGAGACATCTGTCTATTTCCCAAAAAGCGTACTTTAATGAGTTGATCAAAAATGGGAAAATTTTAACAATTATATTTAATGATGAGATTCAAGAGAGTTAAAAGTTCAGTTCATATATTGGCATGTCCCATTATGTGATCAAAGGCTTAAGAAGTTCAAAAGTCAATAACGGAATTAGTGCAAAAATTCATAAGTTAAGTCTAACTATGAAAAGTATTAAAGACCTAGTTGGACTTGGATGCAAGAGAGCAAAAGAAACTCTTTTGATTGAAATAAGGGCCAATCATGTGAAAGGAATATAATTCAAGGCTTAAATGAGTGTAAAATAAGTCTTTTGGGTCAATCGGGAACAACTCAAGAAAGTTCAGGGACTTAAGTGCAATTTTTGGAAAAAATCTGTCCAGCACCGCCTTAGCCTAGTGCAGCCGTAACATGGAGTTGGTACGCCTGCACTGGGCTGTCTGCTTGAAAACAGACTGACGGAGCGACTGCACCGAGCAGCAGAATTTTTTTTTTTCTTTTTTTGGTGCCACATGATAGGCTAGACAGAAAACAGAATGTGCGGTATGGCTACCATGCTGAAGCAGTGCGCCCACACCCAAAAGGCAGCTGCATTATTCATTTCTTGGCCCTTTTTTGCTCATTTTTCTTGCTTTTCTTGTAATTATTTTGATGCCAAAACACACTCTAATATGAATAGAAACCATATAACATCTTTTAAGATTATCTTAATACTTGGAACCAAATTGAAAACCATCATTCTTTTCTCTCTCATTATCCTTGCCTTTGGTAAACTTTAAAGGGTTAATTGCTTGGTAGCTTATTCGCATGTCTTTGGTGCTTTCTTCTACTACTTAGTAGAGCTCATTTTCTCATTCTTTCTTGAGTTGGTAAGATCAAACTTTTCCAACTTTCTAACTCTCTCTAAGGGAAGATCAAATCCTTACCAATATACTAAAGGAGTTTACACTTGATTTCTATCTTTACTATGTATCCAATGAGCTAAAAAGGCATACAAATTATTTATACACTGAGTAAGTAGTAACTTACTTGCAAGCTAGTAGGTCGATGCCTCGCACGGAGTAGATTATGCATGTAGTGCCCTTTGAAACGTTGCTCTGATACCACTCTTGTCACGCCCCCGCTAATGTTTAATTTTCTTAAATATCTTATATTGGTTAACACGATCAAGAGGCTTCAATACAAATAGTGGGAACGGGACGTACAAGAAGAATTTTTCTTGCCTTTGGATTGTTTAAACTTCTATAGGGCTAATTAATTACTTAAACTAATAAGTTGTTTAATTTTAAAGAATAATTACATTTTAAAGAATAATTACGACTAGGTTTTTCAATAGTATGTAAGTAGGTCTGGGCATTGGACGGATCGGGTCGGGGTTTGGGCCCAACCCAAACCCGACCCGATAGTGACTCAGTTTGGGTAATTTGGAATCAAGCCGATCCGGCTCAGTTCCAAAACCCAACCCAACCCGAGTCAACTCGGGTTGAGTCGGTTTGGTGTTTTACTGGGCAAGGCCCAAAATAAAAATAAAAATAAAAATAAAAAGAACAGAAATCTGGCCCAATATCGCAACAACCCAAATTTATTGCTAGTCACAACAACCTACTTCACTGGGCGAAGCCCAATATAAAAATAAAAATAAAAATCTGGCCCAATATCTCAACAGCCCTAGTCACAACATTTTCTTCTATCTTACTTCCTAAACTTTGTTGGAGAATTTAAAAACACAGAAAGAAGTTAAAGGGGGCAGGGGCAGTAGCGGTTACGGAGGATCTAGTGGATGGCGGCGGCGGCAGCAGATTGAGTGTTCGACGGGGTGCGGCAATAGCGAATTGAGTGTGCGACAGCAGCAATGGCCGCAAATCGAGTGTGCAAATGGAAAGCAATAGTTGATATCTCTATTCTAGGGGCTATGTTTTAGATCTGAATCTTCCTTCCATAACCATTCCATAATTGAAAACTAACATCACCAAATCTAAAAATTGTCAAATGGAAAGTTGTGAAAGAGTAAGGGTGCGAGAGTGCTGCCTTTAACCTTTTGTGAGTTTCAGTGGGAAATTTAAATTAACAAATCATCAAATACGATTTCAGGGGAACAAAAATAAAAATAAAAAAATAACTAAATCGGGTTGAACCCAAGAACCCGACTTGGGTTATCAGGTCGGGGATCCGCGGGTTAAGCGGGTTTTGGGTCGACTCGACCTGGTCGGATTCTTTATCTCCCAACCTCTATCGACCCCCCGTGTACAGTGACCCGACCCGACCCGACCCAATCCGTTGTGGGTCGGTTGAGTCGGGTTTGCAGGATTCTCGGATCATGGGCCCAACCCTAAATGTAAGGAACACAATAAGTTCTATTAACAGGTATATTTCATTGATTACCTAGCCAAGACAAAACCATTGGAAATCTTTTACATTTAAAAGCAAGCTTTAAATCAAAGATTACACATTCATTATGTCTTATATGTTATAAGGCGTAAATATATATATATATATATATATTGTAGAGAAGTGGGCATAAAAGGTATTAAGTTCATAAGTGCATTCTAGTAGTTTCGAAGATAGGTTTCCACTACAGCAAAACTATAATCCCATTCGCAGACATGCTCCAACTCATGGCTTCCTTTCCAAAGATCATGCCTTCAATCATCTACAAAATTGTAGAAAAGAGGAGTGAGTACAAAGTACCCAGTGAGTAACAAAACCCTTTGATTTACCTTTTTTTTTAGAAGATTCATTATCAAGAAAACCATGGTATGCACAAAGCTCTTGAATGCACAAGAGGGCCCTATATCACTAGTTAAACTACTACTCGTAGTGCGTGCAAGATTCATATCATTCAGTATCAATTCAATCATGGCCATGTACATTGAAGTGGATCCAAAATCAAATCCCGGTTAACCCCTACCGGAATTTCCACATAGAGCCATACAAATACAAAGCAAATACCATACTAATCGTCGCCCATCTCGGTATCATTAGATGGCTTCTAGTATGTCAACCAAGCAAAGCAAAGACAAGATGGGTAGAGCATCATCTAGTGATTCAAATGCCATAACTCAATCTTTCTTTCCAAGGCATCAAAATCCATGTTTATTTCATGGAAGACTTCAACCAAAATTCATGTTTATCTTATCAAAACCTCGTGAATGCAAAAAAGGGAATCAAATCATTAGTTACTCACCTCACTACAAAAATTCAGGCCTATAGCGGTGACAATTTGCGACGACACGAAAAGTTGTCGCTACAGCTTTGGCCAGTATCCTAAACCCTGTAGTGGCAACATCATATTGTCGTCACTATAGGTCCATCTATAGTGGCGACATAATAATATCGTCACTATAGGTTCCATCTACAGTAGTGACATTATAATATCTATAGCGACGACACGAAAGTCATCGCCATATGGTTGGCGTGAATAATTCCCGCCTTTGTTGAAGCCTATACCGATGACAAATTGTTGCTATAGGTACAATGTTTGTCGCTATAGTTGTAAGAATTCATATAATATATATTATAAATGCAATACGTGAATCAAAAGTTGGTTTAGCTCAATTGTTGAAGGTCCATGGGTGTGAATAGGCCTGGGCATCGGGTCGGTCAGGCTGGGTTAGGCCCGAACCCAAAATCGACCCAACACTAGTCAGTCCCAACCCGAGCCCAACCCGCTGGGCCTGGAGACCCAACCCAAACTGACCCGTTGTAAGTCAGTTTGGGCTGGTCGGTTTCAGGTTGGGCTTATTTTTTTATTATTCTTTTAAAGCTTTTATATTGCCCCAGATTTCTTTATTTAAGCCCAAATCAACCCATTTCTTTGTTTAGGCCCAAATTTAGTTAAAGAGGGATTTGGGTTGCAAGTTACAACATTAGGGATTTAGGTTTCAGCCAATTGTAGAGAGAGATGCAAGAGGCTCGAGCAGCAATAGCAGAGGTGAGAGGTCAGTAGAGGCGGAGACCTAGACCGAGGTATAATAGGTGGTCAGCAGCAGCCAAAACTGACAAAACCAAAAAAATTAAAAAAAAAAGGAAAAAAACTGAGACCAAGAGTCAAGAGGAGCAACTGGCTCTAGCGTAGAGTAGCAGCGGAGGTAGCAGAGTAGCAACGGATACTCTGGCAAAGGTGACTGATGTGGCACCAGCGCAGGCGTGCTGGGTGGCGGTGTGACTTACGATTTTATAAAATCAATATAATGGGGTGGAGCAGCGTTGCAAGGGGTAGCAGCAAAATAGGCGAACAACGGCGGTAGAGAGAAGATTAGAAGAACTGGGGTTTTAAATTTTGTGATTCTGAATTGTTAATTAGTATTTTGGAAAGTTCTATTTTTTGAATCAATTGAAATGAGGAAGGCTGGAGACCTGGAGATATAATGGGAAAAAACTAGGGTTTACTCGGGTTTCAATTGAAACACGTTTATAATGAGAAACAAATAAAAAAGATAAGAATTCGGTTTACTCAGGTTTCAAACCGGTTTAACTGAGTCAGTTTTTACCTCTTCAGTGCAACCGGGGTTCTGTTTGGCCAGCTAAAACCTGTCATGCCAAAAACTGAATTGAACTGGCCCGAACCAGTTTGGCTCGGGTTGGTTTACCAATTTGGCGGTTTTTATGCCCACATCTAGGTATGAAGAGGAGTTCCCAAGTTTGACTCTTGGCGGAGGTAAAACAATAGGCTCAATCATATATGGTGGAAACGGATCGGGCCATGGAGCTGGGTTGGGTTGGGCCGGGACATGGTGTGTCGGTCAAAAATTTTTGTGGCCCAAAACCATAGAATCTAATGTCACCGCTATAGGGCAAAAAGTCGTCGCTATGAGGCTATAGGTATGGGCTTATAGTAACAACAATGTCGTCACAATAGGTCTATAGTGGTAACTTTTCGGCATTTAGCGGTGACATAGTTGCCTCTGTAGGCGACATTTGTTGTATTTAACTTGATTTTTCCCAAAGATTCTTTGAGTTGTTGACAAGTGCACTCAAAACCTTCATTTTTCCTTAATCAAAGAGATCGGAAGATGGATTCCTTATATACATGAAGATGGGCTATTTTCAAGTGTAAGACTAAGTGTTTGTTAGGTTTTAAGGGTTGTTTTTTCCCTTTACTATATTTGGACGAATTTTAAAGAGCTTGAGGTTCGTCAATAAGAAACAAGATGATTGGCCTAGCTATGGATGTGGATAAGGAAAGAGAAAGATGTTAGGATGGTTGGAGAAATCTTCCCCTTTAGATCTCTATTTATAATTGTCCGGATTTAGTTGTTTTTAATTAATCTTTGGGGGGATTCCGCCAATCAGAATGTGACATGTAGCGTGATTTGGCACCGTATACTTTAGAAGGTAATGTGGCTAAACGCGGTTCACTCGTTTGTTGCTCGAGCAGTCTTTATACTTTGTGTTGTCTTATAATTAAGTCATGACGCTTTGATCTATGTTACTTGAAGTCCTTCTACTTATTTATGTTTTACAATTAGGTGGTTGTATTTCAAGTCATACTAACCAATAACCACATTCTTGTCTCTTGCCATCGCTTGAGTAACAATCTTTGAATCCTGTGACATAATTGACGCAAACTCAAGTGCTTATTCAATTCATTGTCAAAATATTGATCATATTGTCAATAATCACCTTCTAATTCCAATTCGTAGTCAAAATATCGATCGTGTTATCAATAATCATCTTCTAATTCTTGGCACTTATTTGAGTAACAATCTTGTAACAAGTAACTACGATCATATTGTCATATTCCAATTTTTTGTCATTCAATTGAGTAACAAACTTGTAACATTACAATTTGATACGATTATATTGTCACATTCTACTTCTTGGTGTTCAATTGAGTTATGATCATGTAACTTTGAAATTCAAGTAATTTCCCATCATTATCAAAATAACGATCATATTGATTAATTTGTTTGTAAGATTTTGCGGGATGTTATAAATATAGATTTAAAAAAATCTGAATCCAAGTACTTGAAAAGCTGAAGAAAGAATTCCGCATAATTAATAATTAATAAGGTAAAACCGAAAGATTGTTTCAATTCCAAAAATCAAGCAATTATATATAAACATAAATGATCAGTTCTCCATTCATAGATTTGGATATTGTCTATCAGCCTCAAAATCAACAACTAAACGGCCTCTAGCTTTAGTTGTAAGTGGAGAAAGAAACAACAATTATTATAAGCGAACAACTATCCAAGTAGCATTGTTACCTAAAGCAAAGATTCTTGCTCCTTGTCAGTTTTCCTAGCGCATGCAATTGCTGAATAGTAATATATACTTTAAAATTGTAAACATCTATAAACAACATATATAGAGAATGTGAACCCACATTGACTAGTGCCTAAACAAAAGGGGTAAGCGCGACGAAGAGGGAAAGAACTCAAGCATTTTGGAAGAATGAAATTCGGGAAGCCTACTACAAATTATGATTGTCAAGATGAAAGCTCAAGAAAACTACAGCTCAAGAAAACTATAGAAGCAATACTTCTGGGCAATGCATGCAAAAAAATAACTAAAAACGAGATCAGTCTTAATGCAAGCTGCATTATATGCCTAATGAAGAAGCTAATGAATTCTTGAAAGAGCAGGTTCTCTTCCATTTTTTGTCTCATCATAAACCTCAAGCATGCTGGGCCTATCTTATTGATAGAAAATAATTGGAGACATTCTTGCCTCTAGCCATCTCTTGAGTAATGAACTTTGAATCCAGTGACATAATTGATGCAAACTCAAGTGGTTATTCAATTCATTGTCAACATATTGCTCATATTGTCAATAACCACCTTCTAACTCCAATTCTTTGTCAAAATATCGATCATGTTATCTATAATCATCTTCTAATTCTTGCAATTTATTTGAGTAACAATCTTGTAGCAATTCACTACGATCATATTGTCATATTCCAATTTTTTTGTCATTCAATTGAGTGACAAACTTGTAATTTTGCAATTCGATACGATATATTGTCACATTCTACTTCTTGGTGTTTAATTGAGCTATGATCGTGTAACCTTGAAATTCAAACAATTCCCCATCATTATCAAAATAACGATCATATTGATTAATTTCTTTGTAAGATTTTGTGGGATGTTACAAATATAGATTTAAAAAAATCTGAAACCAAATACTTGAAAAGCTGAAGAAAGAATTCAGCATAATTAACAATTAATAAGGTAAAACCGAAAGATTGTTTCAATTACAAAAATCAAGCAATTATATATAAACATAAAGGGTTAATTTCACAAAAGGTCCCCAACCTTTAGGTTAAAAGCCGATTTCGTCCCCAACCTTTTTTAAGACTATCCTGGGTCCCTAACCTTCCATAAATACTCACAAAAGGTCCTTTTTTACTATTCACTTAACTTTTCATAGAAAATAACGATTATTCCCTTTAGCCTTTTAATTTTGAAAACAAAACATTTAAAAATAATAAAAAATTAAAAAAAACCCCAACCCCACCCCTCCCAAGAGGGCCGCCGGAAATTGCTGCCGGAGCTATTTCCGGTGCAACCATTTCCAGCCGCCACACTGCTGCCGTTTTCGGCAGTAGATATGGGGGGTGGATCCCCCCATTTTGGGCAGCA